>JAZGTI010004428.1:3580-28173 GCA_036877585.1 Botia kubotai | reverse complement strand
TTAAAAATAACGAAGTAAATTACTTGGCTTAATTTGTACTCAAGTACAAGTAAAATTACAGACTTAAAATTATACTCATGAAAGTACAAATACCCTAAAAATGTACTTAATTACAGTAACGTGAGTAGTTGTAATTCGTTACCTCCACCACTGCATCTGACCAGAGCACCTTCTTCTATGTGTTTTCTGTGTCCCTTACATGGCTTGTGGCAAACTGCAAATGGGACTTCTTATGTCTTTCTTTCAACAATGGCTTTCTTCTTGGCACTCTTCCATAAAGGCCATATTTACATGATTTATAGTTGTCCTGTGGACAGATTCTCCCACCTGAGCTGTGGATTTATGCAGCTGTGACCATGGGCCTCTTGGCTGCTTCTCTGACCAGTGCTCTCCTTGCTTGGTCTGTCAGTTTAGGTGGACGGCCATGTCTTGGTAGTTTTGCAGTTGTGGCATACTTGTTCCATTTTTGGATGATGGATTGAACAGTGCTCCTTGAGATTTTCAAAGCTTGGGATATTTTTTTATAACCTAACCCTGCTTTAAACTTCACAACTTTATACCTGACCTGTCTGGTGAGTTCCTTGGTCTTCATGATGTTTGTTCACTAGTATTCTCTAACAAACCACTTAGGCCTTCACAGAGTAGGTGTAGTTATACTGAGATTCAATTACACACAGGTGGACTCTATTAACTAATTAGGTGACTTCTAAAGAAAATTGATTGCACTGGATTTTATCAGAGTACAGGGGGCTGAATGCAAATGCATGGCACACTTTTTAGATTTTTATTTGCTTAAAATTTTGAAAACCGTATATAATTTTAGTTCCACTTTACAATGATGTGCTACTCTGTGTTGGTCTATCACATAAAATCTCAATAAAATACATTTAAGTTTGTGGTTGTAAGGTGACAAAATGTGAAAAAGTTCAAGGGGTATAAATTCTTTTGCAAGCCACTGTACATAAACTGTACACAAACACTGTACATTTTGTCACTTTTTGCATAATTGGACAAACCATTACTTGATTAGAAACAATGCACTTATAATAATGTATGTGCAATATGCAAAGCAATGCAATGAAATATCCTGATTAAATATTTGTTTCCTTCACACATCACATCTCATATTTTATGTCACTCATGCCTAATGAAGCTGTTAAATAAGCTAAATAAGTTCACACTTTTTTCAAATATCAAATGTGGTTGAAATGATACCACATCTGAGGGTTGTAATTGATTTAATTTAGGTTGATTTTATTTATACATTAAACACTGAAATGATTTATTTTACTATTTACTTTATAGTTTAATTTTATGTTGAATTGTCATTTTTAAGATCAAAAGTCTGGAACAAAATAAATAAATATAATGGTTATAAAAATGCATGTTAGTAGCAAAAACAAAAAGACAGTTTGAATGTGACCTTAATACATAAAACCCAAAAATAAAAGCTTAAATATTTTAGTTTTAAAAATCAGCCCCTGGGACAAAAAAGTATTTGTAATTTAGGAAAGGCAACAAAAAGAATTTATAGCAGTATATTAAATGCTAAAACACTGTTGTGTGTTATACTGCGTATGACAATATTTTAGCAATATAATATAAAATAACAATATAATACAATAATGACATCACAGGCCTGCTTCATAATTAATAATACACTGATTATTTTTTCTCACATCTGCAAACATTCTGTAATTTGTGAGTATACTGGTGGTCTGTTGACACGAATGTGGCTTGTGGACAGATATCATATAAAATAATTCAGTAAAGCTTCAGGCACCTATAAGAAACCTGCTGTATCCTGAAAATAGTGTGTGGGGGGAAACAACAAAGATTCATGGCATCAGGTGTAGTACAGCTCTGCCAAACAAATCATCATTTCACTTGTCACTTCTGATAAATGAGGAGATACCTCATAAAATAAGAGCAATCTTGTAGCTTTTCCTCTCTGTTAGTGAGAGGATGCGGTGTACTCACCCTCTCATGTCATACTACTTCCGCTACATCAGTCTGAGTTTCAGCTGACCAGGATGGATGTGTATTTCCATGACCTGCAGCGTTCTGCCTGGGTTAAGTGACTTTCAATAACTGAATTTAGGAAAATGCTTTCAGCACACCTGCTAATGTGCAATATAAAAGCTTTTTAATGCTGTTAGAAGCATATGAGACATTCAAATACTATCTGTGGGGCTGCATGAAATATTGCTGTTGTCCAACACTGATATTCTGAGCAAATTTATTTATTTTAATTGTGTATGATTGTTCATGTTTGAGGTTTTCCTAACATTGAATTTACATAAATTTTACTCACATACTTTGCTTAGCAGCAACTTGTTCTCTTCAAAATTTAATCCAACCTTTTCCGGTTTACTACTAACTAGCACATTAGCAACATTTTTTTTTAACTATTGTATGTTTGATATGGTCAGAAGTGACAAGACCTGGTCACAGCAATAACATATACAAAGTAATTGCTTTAAAACCATATACAAAACAGGCAGCATTATAAGTCCATCCTTAAACTAAGCATGTGCACTGTTTTTTAACACAATGGAAACAATTACATCATTGCAATTCGCTAAACATCGGCGAATGTCAAATAGAACATTGATTTCAAATATCTCCACACAACACCAAAACAGTGTTTTCAAACGTATCCACTACGGGGAATGTTTTTAAAAAGCTCAAAACAAAAATGTGTCAGGTTGAAGGGCCAAAACAGAAAGGATTAATTTTTTTCACAATTATATTGAGGAACACATAACAGCAAAGCATGTCAATATTTTTGACTAGTTTTGATGCTATTATTGTTTTTGTATTAGTAGCAATATTTGAATTATAGTTTAGGTTTTGTTGTTATTATTGGATTTATATTGTAAGGTAGTCATAACTCAGTTTTTCAGCAGACTGTACGGTGAAGTGATATTAATATAAATGCAGGAGTTGGTGTTGTTGGGATAGAACTGAATCTGCGATCAGCATATGTCTGTGCAATCTTCCTCTACTCATCCCTAAGACTTTGTGTCCGAAAGAATGTCACAAGGAAGATCAAGCTAATCTTTAGACAATTTCTGCATCCTTTCAAAATCATTTAGTATGCTTAAATAATAGAATACAGCTTAAAATTTCCACCTCCTTTTACAAAGACTAACTTTAGTCAAGTAAAACTAAATTCTGCTAATCTGCACACTCAATAAGTGCTGCAGCATGTTTGATGCATGCTTTGTTGATAATTGAAAGATGTTGTCTACAAATTACAAATGCATGAGCCAACCACAATGTGTTGGCTGACAAATCACTTATAGCCAATTCTTTAAAAAGTTACAGTAAAAACAGTAAAAAGTTACAGTAAAAAAAAATTGGGCCACCCAAAAATGAAATTTCTGTCATTTACATTTTCTTCTATAGAACACAAAAACTCCACACACAATGGCTGTTTATAACAGTAGTTCATACATCTTGTCTGTTTTAAGTTTTTTGAAGCTTCAGTGTACAGTACTTCCTTTGTGTGAGGAACACACTGCAGCACAAAATGAACATTCAATTGATACTGTTGCTTAGTAATAATCTTCTCCTTTACAGAAATCATCAATTTACAGATTACAGAAATGATCAAACTTCATGTGTGTTTAGAATGAGGATGTATGGGCTATTTAACATTTTTTAAATGTATTTTTTTGATTACTATGAAATGTATGGCTAAAGGCAGTGTAAACCAATATTTACAAACCATCCATTTGTGATCCACAGGAAAAAAGCGCACAGCATGTGTGCAATTCATGATGATTTTTAATTTTAGACAAACTATTCCCATGATCTTTAAAATGATTCCCTTGAATTCAACCACTTTAGCAGTAAAAAAAACAACTATCATTTATCAGTCTGTTTTGTTCTTTTTAAACTGTTACCAGTGATTCCAACTATGTGGTTCTTGAATTCCTTTAAGGGTATTAAAGAGAGAACATAACTTTCTGTAAATTAATGTGCTGGAAACCTTTACAGCAGAGAATATACTGAATTGTCATCTAACCCAGACAAGCCAAATAAAACTCCTGTAATATTTTATTACTAAAACTATCCTCATCTGTTTTATCACCTCTGAGATTACATTTAGATGTAGAACTGCCAGAACGTCCAACACAGCTGTTGTCCACAATCAATACATCAATCAATACGTAGATCCTTCCAGCCAGTGGTGCCATTCTTCCAGTGCTAGTATGATTGCCAGAAGCTTGCGGTTGCGTACATCGTAATTACGTTCAGCAGTAGTTACCTTACAGGAAAAAAAGGCACACGGGTAAATCTTAGCTGGTGAATCATGATGTTGAGACAGTATGGCACCTACCCTGGTATTAGAAGTGCCGACCTTGTTGATAAATGGGAGATCTGGGTCTGGATGTCGAAGAATGGGTGCAGAAGTAAATCAAGTTCTTAATTTGTCGAAAGCTCGCAGGGTTTGGGAGACCAGGTTATCTTGATGGCTTGGCGTTTAGTCAGGGCGGTTTAGGGAGCGGCGATTGAACTAAAATTCCTGATGAACCGCATATAGAAGTTGGCGAACCCCAGGAAGCATTGTAATTCCTTAACAGTCCATGGTTGGGGCCATTCTAGGACTGCTCTCACCTTCCTCTCATCCATCGTTACTCCTTCTTGACTAATAAAATATCAGAGAAAGGCTGTACTTGTGCGATGAAATTCGAATTTCTCCTCCTTGGCGTAGAGCTGTTATTAGATGAGGCGTTTCAGTACAGATCTGACATGAGAGATGTGTTTTTTAAGATATTTAGAATCAATAAAAATGTTATTGATATAGACAATAACCCATTTGTCGAGCATGTCCGGGAAGTTATCATTCATTAATGAAGACTGATGGACTGTTGGCTAGGCCGATGGGCATTACTAGATATTCGTAGTGGCTACTAGTGCATGGCCGCACGATAGTCAATGCATGGCCGCAGACAGCTGTCCTTCTTTTTAACAAAGAAAAAACCAGCAGAGGCGGGGGAGTTAGAGGGTCTAATAAATCCTTTAGCCAATTCCTCTTTTATGTAGGCTTTCATGGCTTCAAATTCGGGTTGTGACAGTGGGAAGATTCTCCCCTTAGGGGATGTAGTGCCAGGCATTAGATAGATCGTGCAGTCGATGATGCGATGGGCAGGGAGCTGTGATGCTTTGTTCTTGCTAAAGGCCCCAGCTAAGTCCTTATATTCAGGTAGCAAGGTGGATTCACATGAGCTGATTTCGGCTTGGGGGAAAGAGTGACTAGGCAGGTGAGTGATCCGAGCCAAACATTGATCGTAACAGGTAGTGCCCCATTGAGCGATCTGTTCATCCCTCCAGGAGATAAGGGGATTGTGTGTGCGAAGCCAGGGTAATCCTAGGATGATAGCATAATTGGGTGGGTGAATAATGTAAAATCTGATATTCTCAGAATGCAGAGCTCTTATTTGTAGTTTGACCTCTTCGGTTATACGCAGAATTCTACCCTCTCCGACTGGCCGGCCATCAGCACCTCCACTGCCAGGGGGGAATTACAGGGAGCTAATGTTAAGTTGTGTTGCCGGGCAAATTTATATGAAACAAAGTTGCTGGCTGCTCCAGAGTCTATTAGGGCTGTAGTGGATATGATTTTGCTAGTGGTTATCTTGACCGGCAATGAAATACTGTAAATGTGAGGAGTGAACAGTATTGGTGAGTATTGGCACTCACCATAGGGTAATTAGATGCTGTTTGGACCGGGCAGGTTGATTTCATATGGCTGGCCTGCCCACAGTAGAGGCACATATGGTCTTGTAAGCGGCGCTCATGTTCTTCTGGGGTGGGGCGAGTGAATCCCCATTGCATGGGTTCCGTAGTGGTTGAGTCCTCAACCATGTGGCAGGGTGTGATAGCTGCATGACTGCTGCTGGATCGTTGTTAGGCGAAGTCTTCTGTTACGGAGAGTCAGAATCACAGGAATCCATTTGCAGATTTTATTAAGAATGGTAAAACAGGCAGGTTCGAGACAAGGCAAAAGCAAAAACGGGGCACAGGCAATGGTCGAGGCAGGCAGCAAACAAACACAGTCAAATAAACAATCCAAGGGTCAAGACAGGCAGCAAACAATCAAATCCGATAAACAATCCAATCAGCAACAACAGGTCAGGCAAGAATACAGGGAAAACCGCTCAGTAATGACAGCCGGGGCAAATCAAGACTTCGCAAAGTGTGGGTGTATGAATGTGCATTAAATAGGGTGATTGTAATGAGGTGCAGGTGTGTGGCAATGGTGTGGTCAGTCCCAGGTATGAGGCATGGTGGGAGATGAAGTCCGAATGAGAACTGTTTAATATTCTGGCGATGGTTCCCTCTGGTGGTGCGGAGAAGGCAGTACGGGAGCCTCTTCTGTAACAAACGCAGGGTAGGTGATGCATGCCTTTGGAAAGCACTCTGAAGGAAGGGGCTGATCTTATGCTTTAAAAGCTAGATTGCTATTACTAACCTCTCTGAAATTGCCTACCCTACCTGTAAGAGGTGTCACAGACAGGGAGCAGTTTTTCAAGAATATTGATCACTGCTTGACTTTATCTATTCTCATCTACTTCTAATTGTATCCACTTTTATAAATAATATTTTCTCCAATTTGCTAATCTCTTACACTCATATGGTCATAATGGTGAAATAAAAGCCTGTTGTAAAATGAATTTATGGAAGACAATTAAACGTCCTCTGCAAGGTTGTGGATTTTTATGGGAATGTGTGTTAAGTCGTGGAGTGTTGACTGATTGAGTGTTGATGATTTCAGCTTGATGGACTTTATTTCCTTTCACAGTAATATTGAGCACTATGATGTCTTTATAAAAAGATTATTGGCTATGTACACTGTAAGGTGAGCCTACAGCTGCCATTTTGAGCAGCTTCATTTCTCCCATGATTGCTTATATTAATGTCTTTTATATAACACACTTTTGTTCATCATACATCAAAGTGGTAAAGCCTTTCTGATATTTCACAGTTTTACTTATTCATTTTGACTACTAATTCTTTGTTTACACTGTTAACACTTTCACAATTACACAGTGAATTCTTCCTGACATGCAACCACAAGACCACACAACTCTGATCCCGTTCTACTTTCACTCTACTTTCACTCAAAATATATTGGAGTGGGTAAAAGTGCCACCTCATCCCCAAAGTTACCTAATATTTATTTTTATCTGTAATAAATTGACATGTGACATGCATATGCACATTCTTATTGAGCATTGTATCTGAACTGCATGTATGCAGTACGACTGACAAACACACAATATACACTATACACTATACACTATACAAAACACAAGGGCAAATTAGTCCACAATTAATGTCAAATAATACTGGCTGGACCACTGTTAGCCCACAAATACCACCAAGCAGATTTTTTTCATTTTCTCCATGAACTATCACACCTAACTCCTTAGTTTAAGGTTTTTATGGTCACCTGCGCTCAGAGTTATCTCACCGCAGGTAGCAGTGGGACTCACCACACTGACTGCAGTCACCCAAGGAGAGACACTCCACACATACAAATAGGGTTTGGAGACCACCTGCCTAATGATCATAACAGTCCTGCGCACCAGTGATCACAGAGATGTTCCACCCCAGGTAACAGTTGTGCTGGCCACACTCACTGCAGTTACCTGGAGGTGGAGATTGCTGCAGACATACAAACAGAAGCTTAATGAGAGCGAAGACATAACCTTGAGGCGATTCAAAGAGGATTTATAACCAGTGAGGTGGAGGGTGTAGCTGTACAGCTGGAACTATATGTATTCATATAACAAGAAGAAACAAACATACACGCAGAAACAACCAAAAATTACTAATGCATAGCCAAGATGTCTAATAGATGCCTTACTGTTTAGCATGTAAATAAGTGAAAGTATAAATATACCATACTAAATTTATCATGCATGCTTTGTGCTTTGTCCATGTTCGTTTGACTTTGCCAACAACAACCATGAAAACTTTTTACTTAGGTGTTGTTTAACAGAAACAATTTAAGCAGGAAGATTTTTTTAATCTTTATTATGGTCATTCATCATTTTAAAACATGGTGAACATACAAACAAGACATGTACTAAAAGGTGACAGTACAGTACTGTAAAAAAGGAAGACAACACAGTATGTACAACACAATTGCATAACCAAACATAATTGGAGAAATTGGAGAATTTATTTATTTATTATAAATAAATAAATGGGTAATATCACTGCTGGATAAAGAATTAAGTAAACATGCACAAGTCTAAGGTGACAGGTCTATTGGTGGTTGTGGCGCAGCACTTAACTCCATATACTGAAAACCTCTGAGGGTTGCCAGATATTTTATTGTTGAGTACTCTTCATGTGAAGAGTACTCAACAACTCCTTTAACCATTCTTTAAATGTGAGGACTACATCTGATTTCCACAAATTTAAAATGCATCTCTTAGTGATTACCATACCATATAAAAGAAATATGTTGGCATTATGGTCCATATCTTCGAGCATTTTAGAGTAACCAAGTAAAGCTATTTCAGGGATAGGGTTTAAAGTTACATTTAGAACCAAGGAATACCACTGAAATAAAAGACACCAAAAGGTTTGACGTTTCGGGCAGATCCAAAAGTGATGATCAAGTGTGTCTTGGAAAGTCTTACACCTGTCACACATAGGCAAGAGCTCAGGAAAAATTTTGTGAAGTCTGGCTTTGAAATAATGTAGTCTGCGTATGACTTTAAATTTGATAAATTGGAGCCTAGAGTTAATTAAACAGTGTTATTTTAGCAGGTGGTTTAGCTAATTTCTGTAAAAAAAAACCTTTTATAGTAATTATTCCTTTCTGGCTTCACTCTCTGAATGCTGTGTAAATCAAAAACAGGGGGGATATATGATTATGCCAGATTGGAGCATATACTGATGTATTCGGAAGCTCACAAAATTTTCTAATTTGGAGCCAGATATTTTGAGAGATATTTTTATATTATATAAAAAGAGCAGGGAGAGATGTATTTGAGGCTAAACCCATCTCAATTGTCAGCCAAGGGGTAAATCAGATGATTTAAGGAGCCACAAAGGAGACATTATGGCCTCTCATAACCACCTTAGAAGTTTCCCATGAGTAGTCAGACACTTCAGACATGTCATCAGTCACAAATATTCTGTAATTTTTTCTGACGTGTAATTACAAAAGCCCTCATCATTGAAAACAGAGGACAATCTCCATGCTGCATATTGCTTAGATAAGTTAAAATCAAAGGTAATTGAAGAAGGAGCATCGTTCTGGTAACACATATTAGTAATAACAATATAACCGTTTTTTCATTAGACATAACATCAAACTTATAATATAAACTTACTGTTTAAGTCCAACTAATAACTAGAAGTCAAACCAAATTGAAAGTGTCCTGTCATATATGTGTTCATAGTCCAGCTATGGGTCCACCAAACAACTGTATTACCTTCATTGATTTGGACCTAGGATTAGAGTGTAGAAACTCAAAGAAATGTATTGCCAAGCCTACACTCATCCGAGCTGGGTCCATACCATACCGAGCTTTGTGTAATTCTCTTGAGGTGTCAAATTGTCTGTGAACAACCGAGGTTCCTTCATGATGTTGAATGTACATGTGTCAGCACCTTGAGTAACTCTTTGGTGAGCAAGAGAAATACATACAGTACATACATTACAGGCCAGCCACTCTGAGTTGTTTCTCGCATCTTTAAAATGCTGACACCATCTCATTATCTCAGCCAGGAAGTCCAGGAAGATATGAATCCACTTTTCATAGTTGTGCCAGTTGTCAACTTCTATGGAAGTGTAAAAGTGTTTTGGCCCCAGCAGGTCTCGAATCAACAGGACGGCTACCCTCAGCTTTTTCTGGCAGCCCCACTACTTTTATTTTTTTGGCATCTGGTACATGCTTGTACAGCCTGGTTAGCCTCTTACAGTCACTGCCATTAGTTTAGCATCATTTTTGCAGCTTCTGTTTTCTCTCTGTAGAAATACATGCACTGTATTCTACCAGAGTGCTTTGATTGGCTTGAGGGGACACTTCTTATGTGTTGAATCTTTCTACCATTTTCTAAATCATATAATTTATGGTCGCAAGAATAACTTACGTGTCTGGGGTTACGTCCGCTTTTAGCACCCATGGATTTTTTAGGAGACATCTTTGATGACATTATAAGAGTACAATTTGTTATCCAAGGGAAATCACTTTTACACAAGTATGGCCTAAAAAGAAGTGCTTTATTCAATAAATCTCTATTTATCATAAGAAAGCTCTAGCTAAACACGTCTACTCCATCACCAGAAGGAAACATTTTAATACCTAAATACACTTAAAGAGCTGTGCAACTTACTCTGCAGCTTCAGCTTTCTATATATGATGGCTCCTTGTGTGGCTTTATGGGACAATGTCCACAGGTTCAGGATCTCAGTGGGTGCAGAACACCATCCAGATATTGTTCACATATAGTTTCTAAAATACAGATTGTTTTGCTTATAATAATAATAAAAATAACTAAAGTTGAATTTATTAGTAGCTTTTACTGTGTGAATTTATTATTGCTGTTGTAGAACTTTTTAATATTTTGATATGTGGTAAAAAAAAAACTACACTTATTTGCATGTGTTTTACATTGGTGGCATAAACTGAGGCTGGTTTGTTATTTTGTTTTGCTGGCCATATTTGGGCATATCTTGCAAATACTGATCATATTGTGAATGCATTTAGTGAAACTGATGTTCATTGGTATTCACGGGATCTAGTATTTTAATCCTCAAATAAACAAATATTCCCTATTAAGCCATGTCAGACGCTGATGAGGTAAGTTCTTTAAAAACATCAAATAAATGTGTGCGAGAAATAAAAAGTCTCAGAGAGAAAAGAGAAAATTTCTGGCGTGGCAGCACAAAGCTTGACCTCAGCTTGCTGAATAAGTGATATTTCGGTTCAGTGAAGCAAAAGGGGCATAGTTTTATTTTCATTTTTGGTGCACACAAAGTGACCACAGAAGGCAGTGTTTCAAATTACAGGATGCAGCTATGAGATACTTATAGATGCATTCAATCCCTAGCTAATGTTTAAGCATTTGTCTGCCGAACACACCTCTCCTTTCTCAGGATGGTGTAATGAGGAGGGTCACAGATGCCCTCTGCTACATTATTTTGTCTAGTTCTTACAGCTGCATCATGTCTGAGTCCTGTGATAGAGCACAACCCAAACCAGTCCTGACAGTAAATGTGAGTTTAAAAGTAACAAGGGCAGAGGAGACTTGAATACCAAAGTGAAGTTGGCACTGGTATTCATTACGGAGCAAAAAACAAATGTTAAAGCCTAAGATATGTAATTAACACAGGAAATATTTCAGTTACTTTCCTGTTGGCTGAAAAAATTGAGCTGGAAACATGCATGTTGGCAATTTAAATGGCAATTTAGCAAATGTTTAAAGCACACTTATCCTATCCACCTCAGGGTACGTTTACATGACAATGATATGTTAAAATGGAAAAGTTTTTATCCCTATTCACATTGATCCATGAAAACAACTAAAACCTCTACAATATATTTGGAAAAATTCAGTTTTTCCAAAAGAATTATTCTACAAATCACCCATGAGATTGTAACACCAATTGTACCCTCACTTAAGAGGTTGCCTATTAGCTTCCTGCACAGATTCTCACACCGTAACCTTTAATTAAATATTAGCGGCTTGCTTTCCCAGCAAAGATGTAGTTCCTGAAATCTTTCATGGACCTCTTAACAACATCAATGGCATTCCCACATATCATTTATAACCACATATGACTGTCATGTTTAACTTGCCAAGCTTTCCACAGGGACCACACACAACTGAATACTAATAAGGAGTCATCTTGTGCTGTCAGAATCCATTTATGATGCAAATATGAAGTTGACATGCGTGGTCTGCTGTGGGGGAATAGATAGGGTGGTCTCGGGTTCTGGCAGATATAAGGATGAATAAACTGATGTGAGTCTGTAAGGGAAAGCACTGTTGGGCACACGGAACGCGAGCACTCACAGTTCTCAGATGTGCAATCCGCAAGGGCCTCTCAGACAAAGTGTGGGATTCAGTACATCAAAGGAATGAATAACTCTCAAATGCTGTTTTATATATTTATATAGCAAATCTGAATGTATAGAAGGCAAAAGTCTTTGAAGTTTGAAGGCCATGAAAAGGGCATTTATTTATAATTAAAGAGAATATAACATACAGCGTTGGGACAACAAATTTTGTTTTACATGTGATTTGTTCACATTGTGGATAAGTGAATTTATAGGAGAGACCAGGGTTTGTTGTCGCACTTTCTATTACAGTAAATATTTCTCAGGTTTATTTTTAAAAGTCAGTTTCTGTAAGGCACATTATTTAATTATTGCTCAGGAAAAGAATACAATTCACTGAACTGTATTGTTGTGAACTGTATAAGTTGTCAGAGTACAAACTTGACAACTTAAATGGCAACCTGACATTTATGAAAATATACCCTTGCTCGGAAAACAAAGTTCAACCTTTCTTTAAAAATTCGCCAAAGGAATATAGTTGTATTATAATAGCTATTATAATACATACAAAACCTTTGCTCGAAAACAAGCATTTGTGCAACTGGACTCAGTTTAAAACCCAAAATTACTAAGATAAAAAAAGATTACCAAGATATTATTGATAGTTTTATGCTATCAATCCAGGGCATATTCAGTGGTGTAATATACATTCACATGCAGAATTGAAATGTTGGCTTGCAAACAAAAACAATCTCTAGTTTTAATTCATGCTCCTATTGATTCTTTATTTGATTTCATTGTAGGAGAAGCCACACTGCAGGACTGTGTCTTTTCTGACACTGCCAGAATTTTACCAAAGCAAAAATCTGATTGCAGTGAACATTAATTGGTTGTAGGTAAACATATCAAACTAGCGATCAAAGACTACAGATTTTGGCCTAGGATCACAGGAATCTTTTAAATTTGTCTTGGCCAAAATTGTGGGCAAAATCGTACAGTGCTTGCAGGCTCTATGAGCTGGTGAGTTGAATCAGATATGTTGGATGTGCAATATGTAGTGGTGGGTGGCAGAGTTGAGAAGGACAGAGTTGAGAAGGACAGAGTTGAGAAGGGCACAGTTGAGAAGAACTAATCTAAACCAAGTTTGAAATACTGAAAATTACAAGCACATTTAACTGAGTATAGAAGACAAGCAGATAACATTTTTCTAAACTGTCATCCATTTGAGAATTTTAATTTGGTGAATTTACATTACATGAAGATGTGTGACCAGTACAAGATTGTTCCCTTTCAGTCAGTCACGTTCGACGTTCCGTCGGACCAGTCCCTGCGGTCCTCCCGGTCCTCTACTGCGTCGAGATCTGAGCGGCCAGGTGGTAGTGCCGCTCCCCCCGTGGGGCCTGTTATCACTTTGGTGCTCCGGATGAGGACAGGATGTCGTTCGCTGCATCAGAGAGTGGGCTGCTCTCTTCTGAGCCGGAGGATGACGTTGGACTCCCCCCTTCGGGGCGGGCTGGTCCGGCTGACTCTGACTTGGAGTTGACAGCCGTGCTTGCCCGCGGCCACAGCCATTGGGCTGGAGTGGAATCCTCCACCCAGTCCAGAGCACTCGCGGCTGGATGATTGGTTTCTGGGAGCCGCTCGGGAAGCTCTTTCCCGTCCTGCCCCAGTGCCTTTCTTCCCGGAGGTGCACGCAGAGTTTCAGAAGTCGCGGAAGGCAAGTTTTTCTGCACGAAGCCACTTCCCCTCCGCTCTCACTACCCTTGATCACAGGGGCTGCCAAGGGGTACGCGGAGCTCCTTCAGGTGGAGCGTGCAGTTGCGGACGGCGAAGCGGCCCTGAGTTGAGTCGCCTGGAGGGAAGAGGGACTGCTCTTTCTCAGGAGGTAGTGACTGCACTGCTCCTTTCCTTGGTTTCCCACATTGTCAATAAAAGAGCAGTTTCCTCGCCCTCTGGGCCATACTGGATGTTACCCGACAGTGAGAGACGCGTTGCTTCCTCACTCCCAAGCTTTGTCCTGCGAGTGGAGATTGCGGTCCTCCTGGCGAAGGATGCAATAGAGCCTGTCCCTCCAGTCGAGATGAAGTCTGGGTTTTACAGCCCGTACTTCATCGTGCCGAAGAAGGGAGGTGGGCTGCGGCCAATCTTGGACCTGCGTGTCTTGAATCGGTCTCTGCACAAGCTACCATTCAAGCTTGCCTTTCTACGGGCTGGGGTGCCCTTAGAACAAGTGTCCGGGCACGTTGTTGTGACAACGGATGCCTTCAAGACAGGCTGGGGCGCAGTATGCCACGGGCAGGCAGTTTGGGGCTCCTGGACAGGATCTCGGCCCCTGTGGCACATCAATTGCCCCGAGTTGATGGCAGTGCTCTTGGCTCTGTGCCGGTTTCTTCCGTTGCTGCAGGGCAGGCTTGTGTTAGTTCGCACGGACAACACAGCCACTGTGGCGTAATATGGCGACACAGCCAATGTGGCCAAGGTGGGGTACGTGTCACATGTCTCAACTCGCCCGCCGTCTCCTCCTCAGCAGCGACTTAGGTCGCTCCGCGCCACCTGCATTCCAGGCGAGCTCAACCGTGGGGCCGATGCGCTCTCACGGCAGCTGTCGAGCCCAGGACAGTGGTGACTCCATCCCCAGGTGGTCCAGTTGATCTGGAATCAATTTAGGGAAGCACAGGTAGACCTGTTTGCCTCCCGCGAGTCCTTCCACTGCCCGCTGTTTCATTCCCTGTCCGAGGCACCCCTCGGGACAGACGCTCACAGTTGGCACACAGCTGCCCCCGGGGCCTATGCAAATACGCGTTTCCCCCAGTGAGCCAGGAAAAGGAGGGGAGGGAGGGTCAGGGAGGAAAAGGAGCTGGTCTTGCTGGTTGCACCATTCTGGCCCGCCCGGACCTGGTTTTCGGACCTGACGCTCCTTGCGACTATCACTCAGGCGAGAGCTCCTTCCACCAGGCGTGTATACGATCAGCTCTGTGCTTTCCTTTCTGCAGGAAGGGTTGGAACGGAGGTTGTCCCCTTCCACCCTGAAGGTGTATGTGGCAGCTATATCGGCCCATCACCTGGCAGTAGAAGGTAAGTATTTAGGGAAGCACGAGCTGGTCATCAGGTTCCTGTGGGGCGCCCGGAGAGTGAACCCTCCAAGGCCGCCCCTCTTTCCCTCCTGGGATCTTTCCGTAGTCCTCTCTGGGCTGTGGGAAGCCCCCTTCGAGCCGCTGGAGTCGGTTGAGCCTAAGGGTCTGTCGCTCAAGACAGCACTCCTGACCGCGCTCGCCTCTATCAGGAGGTGGGGGACCTGCAGGCATTGTCGGTCAGTGAGTCATGCCTAGAGTTCGGGCCTGCCTACTCTCTGATCTTGAGACCCAGGCCCGGCTACGTGCACAAGGTTCCCACCATGCCTTTCAGGTATCAGGTGGTGAACCTGCAAGCGCTGCCCTCGGAGGAGGCAGATCCAGCCCTTACTTTGCTGTGTCCCGTTCGCGCCCTGCGCATCTACGTGGACCGCACTCTGAGCTTCAGATGCTCCGATCAGCTCTTTGTCTGCTTTGGAGGGAGGCAGAAGGGGAGGGCCCTCTCCAAACAGAGGTTGGCCCACTGGATACTGGACACTGGATGCCATCGCCTTGGCTTACCATTCCCAAGGCAGGCCGGGCCCCCTCGGAGTGAGGGCTCACTCGACTAGGAGTGTTGCCTCCTCCTGGGCGTTGGCGCACGGCGCCTCTTTAGCAGACATCTGCAGAACTGCGGGCTAGGCGACACCCAACACCTTTGTGAGGTTCTATAACCTCAGGGTAGAGCCTGTATCCTCCCGTGTGTTGGGGCTCACAGGCCGGGCTTGGTGTCTTCACTTGCATTTCACCTTCCCCCTGGGATGGGGGGACTTAGGCGAGCAGGCTCAGTGGAGGAGCCTCACGCCAGGCCCAGCACTTGTGTATGTATGCCTCTGTCAGCCCCTGTGCTGTGCTAGGTGCTCCATGGGTAGTGATTCCCCCTTGGTGATCCCTCATGCGTATCTTTAGTCTTTACCTTATCTCCACACATTACCTCCTTTAGCGGGGTGTGGTCTCCGCAATGCCTTTCATCTGGAACGGGCGTTTTTCCCCAGTGTTTTTCATGGCTATCCCGTGAGAGGAAGGAGACCCGTGCACCGAGGTGCCTTTTGCTGGGGGGGATAGAAACGAGCGCCACGACCCCTCCGTGATCGGGCTCCGCACCCGACTGGGTTGTGACATGCTGCCCGCGCAGAGCACTGGGAAGGTTACAGAGGCAGGGGAACTGTTTTACAGAGGCACACTTTCGCCTGCCCGTACTGACATTCCTAGCCTGTGACGTGGGTCGGCTTGCGGCGTTTTCCACAGGGACCCCATACGTCAGTTAGTTGACATAACGTCGAACGTGACTGACTGAAAGGGAACGTCCTGGTTACATATGTAACCCCCGTTTCCTGAAGGAGGGACGTTAAGTCCCCCTGCCGCAAGCCTGATTCACCGCTAATTGACCGGGACACATCTCGGCTCCTCAGCAAGAACCTGAATGAAAGGAAGTGCCATCCCGCTTTATACACCCGCTTCCAGGTGGGCGCGACCCAGCACGCAGCTCTCTTGCCCAATGCTCATTGGCTGTTTCCTCTCGGGCCGATGCCCATTGGCGCGTTTTTTTCTATGCGAAGGTGATAGGGCTCTCAAGCAAGACCCCCCCATACATCAGTTGACGTAACGTCTCCATTCCCTCCTTCAGGGAACGGGGGTTACATATGTAACCAGGACGATATGTCACAGCATGGCCTTTTCAGATGGATAACAGCAGTATTTCACAATCCCATTTTGTACAATTCAGCTTTAAGATAACAAAACATCAATAACAGTGCAAGCATGTTTGATGCTCCGTAGAATTTTTGCATGCTGAAACTCTAGTGTGGCCGCGTCTTTATTCATGGAGTTCTTGTATAGCCTCACAAAACAGCTACTATGATGTCTGATTGATTTGCATGTCAGTATGTAAGACATTTTGCACAAATAGAAATAAAACTCTGTAGTAGGGGTTTATCAGAATGTTTAAATGACGGAAATGTTTAAATAAGTTATATAATTGTTTTAAAAGTGATACAAAAATTGTAGATTAAAGTCTTTGTTTGGTTTGTTCAAGAAAGCAGAGTTTGTGTAAATGTCATTCTCACCTGGGCAATCAAACGTATGTTGCCATAGTGAGGGACTTAATTATCTACTAAATTACTAAGCAGGATGTGAATTTGTGAACCCAGGAGCAGAGCAGCAGAGACACAGAGACATGATATTATCTTACAAACTTTGCAAGGTATAGCTTTGAGTTAAGCACACAGGAAAACAAATCAGGGTGGAGCCCAAACAAAGCCAATCTCTGGTGCGCTCAATAACTAAATAATGATAATAATGATAATAATATTATCTAAATAACTAGATAATAATGATTTGTATGTGTTTATTGTTTATATTATGTGTTTGTTCTCAATATTGCCGCAAGTGGTGCTATTGCAGACATCGATGTAAGCTGTTTTATTGTTTTGCTTTATTTCTTTACTGTTTACATACATTTAAAGGTCACTCTGTCATCCTCTTTCTCAGGTTTGTTTTGTACACCGGGACACTTCACTGACAGAGCAATTGCATATGTATTTGTGTATTTCATAGAGTATAGTTCTTGGCTAAAATTTAAACAACAGTATATGTAATCTAGAGTGACTTAATACTGCAAACACCAGCTTTAAATTATATTATGTGGACATTCAATATTCCATCCAATGTGTTTGAGTACTGAACCATGTCCAACCATGAGAGTCCAACCATGAGAGATTGAGAGAATGATGACTGATGGCAGATATTAACACCTCCATATCTCTCACATTCCTGATGTAATTTCTCCATT
Organism: Botia kubotai; assembly: GCA_036877585.1. NCBI lineage: Eukaryota > Metazoa > Chordata > Actinopteri > Cypriniformes > Botiidae > Botia > Botia kubotai. Next base: position 10,234 of record JAZGTI010004428.1, on the reverse strand, counting down.
CCATGGTAACCCTTAATTACAACACAATCATAGCCTCCACACAGTATTTAGAATGTCATATAACATTACAGCCCTGTCCATCCTCATGTATTGACCGGCTCTGACTGTTTGTGTGTCCACACTTTTGCATGTCTTAGACATCACTCCATCTTTGAGGTCCTCCTGCAATTTGGAGTGCATTCTCCAGCAGTCTTTACATGTTTGGCTCTTTTCTTGAGATCAAAATAGGGTGTAACATTTAAAAATTTGATTGGTTCTTTTTATGGTTTTCACAAGTTATGAAAGTTATGTAAAAGTTCTCGGTAACATTAGTAGAATGTTTTTATAATATCATACATATCAAAAATGTTACTCTTAAGTAGTGAGTGGATCTTTTTAATTTAAATTTTCAAGTTTCAAGTTCTTATAACCAAGCAATAACATTTATACAGTGTCTAAAAATTTGGACATTTTGAATGTTCCTAAAACGTTCACAATAACATTTTCAATGGTATTGTTACTTAATGGAAATGGTTACAGAAACATTTGTGGTGTTTCATTCTAAGCGTCCCACCAACTAAGTTGAAGCAGATGCCAACAATAAATATTTCAACACTCTGACTGAGCAATATCAATCTGATTTCCTTAGATTTATTTTCTAATGATCCTCTTTCCCTGCTCTTTAAAGCATTACAGTCTACCCCACTGAGAATATAACTTATAATATAACTAATTTGCATGTTATGACTTTTTGTGATATTTTACTAAAATATTTTTGAGACCAGATTTAAACATTTTTAATAGTGGTGCTTACGGAGCATCATGCTAACATCATGCTAAATTATATCAGCATACATGTTAAGTCATGCTAGCATTGTTTAAATACTCCAGGTTTTTGCCACGTCTGTAACAAACAGAGGCATTTGGATCCATTTGCAGCTTTATTGGGAGATCGTTTAACAGTCCAGGGTCAATCATCAAACAACAAGCACAGCAGAGACGAGACGAGACGAGGCAAAGGCAGGAATCATGAAACAAGGGTCGAGGCAGGCAGCAAACAGAGTCCAATAAATGATCCAAACAGGTTAGTACTCAGGTGAGCCTCCTCTGTAACAACGGCAAGCACCACTCATATTTTTCTCAGAAAATGTACCTATGTAATTGTATTTATTATTTATTTATTCACAAACATTACTGTGATACATTTATTTTGTTATGAGGTGTAATTAGATGTAAGATAAACCTCTAGATGTACCAAATTAGATGTACCAAAGATGGGAAAAGAACAAACTTTTTACACTGTTACAGCTTACAAAACCTAAATAAAACAGTATACCGTTCAAAGTCAAAAACCTTTGCCAGACAAAAAGTCCCCAATATTTCTTCACAGGGATCACTGTTATTAAACAATTTCTTTCTTGTCTTCAAAAACTTATACATACAGTTCTGGAGTGATGTTATTTTTTCATTTATTTTAATATGACAGGAAGAGATATAGCAGGAACCAATAGGGAGAAAAGGACAAAATGGTTCACAAGCTCACAAAACTCGTTGCCCACATAGATGCCACTATGCAACATGTCGTGTTACTTGCCAGGCCACATCTCTAACCTTTCAATTTCTGTTTTTTACGCTACTTTCCTGGTCGCTTAAAAATTTTGTTTCATAAAGCAGAGAAAATGAATAAAATTATTTATATAACTTGCAACAGTTTTTAAGTGAAGCATTTTCTTATCTCGATGAACACTGAAATTTTGCTGAATGTAATCATGCAATTTAGACCTACAGTACAGTACCCACAACAACAACAAATTCTAACTACTTATCTGCTTTGTACAGAAAACCCAACAACATGTTACATTGGCTTATAATTATTCATTTTAAGATGTATATTAAACTAATCAGGAATTCTGGATTTATAGTTGGTTTATGAATAAAGAAGTGACTGAACTGATGAAAACTACCACACATTTGGACCATTTGAATAAGTGGACATGCATAGCCCAAGAGGCTCCCCAAAAGTGGCTGACCGGTCACTCGCTGCTCTCTGCAACACATAGAAAAAACAAGCATCAGTCCAGAGTATCACCATATCACACAGTTCTCGCGAGGGCGAGAGCTGGCAGCTCTTTACAGCGGCGCGGTGCTGCGGTCCAGCTGTGATCGGTCCGCCAGTGATGAGCTGGTGCAGGTGTGGTGCGTCGGTTGCCAGGGCAACGCTGATCAGCCCAGAGAGACTCGTCACAATATATATTATATATAATTATAATTTTACATTGATTGGAAAACTGTTGGGTTACGGAATGTTACAAGCAGAGATGGCAACAGAAGCATAATGTTAATAACTTCACTATAACATCACACTGCTGTAACTAGGCAGGGAACAAAAATATAGAATCTAACTAGGCTAGACATGGGTAAGTAAATAATAGGAAGTTTAATAAAGAAGTCCATCATATTCCCACTGATCTGTCTCAAGGGTCGTCCCATCTTATCTCCCCACCATCTGGTCTGGAAAAAGTCCGGATCCAGCTGACTACAGGACCTTGGGTAATGAAAGACAGATAGACTTAGTATGGAGCCAGTACATCTGTTCTTATGGGAAGTGTCTCTGGTTCCGGTTTCCCTAATTAATGCAGCCTAACAATCTCTTAAGGGATTTGAGTAATAAATCCATAGTACTATGTGTGGGCTAATTTAAAGAGGTGGGTCTTCTAGATTTAGATTTAAACTGATTAAATCCAGATTTAAACTGACATATGGTATCTGCCTTTCGGACAATACTGGAAAGACTGTTCCAGAGTTTGGGTGCCAAATATAAAAGGATCAACTTTCCGCACTTGATTTTGAAATTCTGGGTATTATCAACTGGCTGGAATTTTCAGATTGCAGTGAGAGACTAAAATAAGAGAGGAGTTCACTCAGGTATTGAGAAGCAAACCATTTAGAGCCTTATAGGTAATTTTGTAGTAATTTTTAAGTTTATATGATGCTTAATAGGCAGCCAGTGCAGTGTTTGCAAAACTGGACTAATATGGTCATACTTTTTTGTTCTCGTAAGAACCATGGAGTTTTTGTATTAACACGATCAGGCGACAACAGCAAATCAACTGATGAGAGCAGTCTCTGTACTATGATATGATCTGAATCCTGACTAGAAATTCTCGCAGATACCATTTCTTTCCAGGAATGAACATATCTGTGAAGACACCACCTTTTCCAGTATTTTTAAAATAAAAGGGGTGTGATAACAGCCAGTTTGTAAGGTTTTGGGAGATATCCCAACTTTAATGATAAGTTAATAATACTATGTAGAGGATCTATAATTTCAGGAAGCATCTCTTTCAGCAACCTGGTAGGTATAGGATCTAGCATGTTGTTGATGTAGATGATTTAATTATTTTTGATTGTTCATTCCTATCTATAGAAAGGAATGACTGAAGTTTTTCCTTGGGCAAGTTATGATGCACCATCTAATGTGATTGCGTTGCAGGCAATTGCATGTTTATGCTTATTTTTTCTCTCGCAGTGTCTATTTTGTTTTTAAAGAAAGTCATAAAATCATTACTACTATGATATAGACAACTGTCAGAAGCAGATGATGCTTTATCTTTGCTGTACAGAATACCTTTTGTTTGCTTCCAGTTACGTTCAATTTTCCGGGCTGCTCTTTTTAGGGCGTGGGTATGCTTGTTATACCATGCCACTGGGCTGCTGTTCTTAATCTTTTGTAACCGTACAGCAGCAACTTTGTCTAAGGTGTTAGAAAAAGTTAAAAAGGGAGTTAACATTTTCTGTTGGTTTTGAAAGTTATCTGTTATGCTAAGGATTTGAGACCGTTCAGATAGATTGTTGATGAAACAATCTTTAGTGGCAAAAGTTATTGTTCTACCAAATAACCAAATAATGATCTGAAATGTCTTTGCTCTTCTGCAGAATATTAATGTCATCAACATTTACACATTTACACCATAGGACAGTATTAAATATAAGGTATAATTATGACAATGAGTGGGTCCTGACACATGTTGTGAGACACCGATAGAGTTTAAATCTCTATTAACTTTTCATTTTTAGCGTGGATGTTAAAATCACCAACAATTAAGACTTTGTGTACTCTGTGCACCCTGCTTGCGCAGACAATCTTCCATCATCAGCGTGTTCATGTGCTTTGGAGGAGGCGTGGCTTTGGAAAGCGCTCTGAAGGGAGGACAAGATCTTATGCTCGCATACTGTTGCTAACTTATTTGATAATGACTACCCTGTCTTTACTACTAATTGTGTTTCTTTTGTCAGATAGAGGCGAGAAATTCATCAATATTGTCTATCATGCTCAGCTTCAGTTATGTTGTTCTGGCTACATTCTACGAGGTTCACATCTTTTTTTAAATCTGCAGTTAGTGTATTTTTGTAGAAATAACAAAAGTCTGTCCACCTGCCTGAGAACAGCAAGCTTAAGGATTAGCAAAACTCTGAGGCTTTTATTATTACTATTATTATTTATGTTTATTTGTTGTTGAGAAGTATACATAGCCTACAGGGTTTGAAAATGAAATAAATACATTAAAAACTGAATGTTCTGTTTTGTGGGACATTGTTGATATATGCAAATTCTTCTAATTACTCTCATTTTGTTACGTGTCAGGACTCTTATTTTGAAGTTCCTGTTCGTCTATGGTTTTCACTGTGTTCACTTCCTGTTTGTAATGAGTATCACCTGGTTCACTTTGATTAGTCTGTCTATTTAAGTTCCCTGTTTGCATGTATAGTTTGTCGGTGATTGTTGAATGTTGCTTGTTACATGTTACGTGTTACGTGTTGCGTGTTTCTTGGACTTTGGATTTTGGCTTACCTTGGTTTACTCTTGTTTCTTGTATTTTGGATTCTCTTTGTTTCACGCTGCTGTTAGCATTTGTTGTTACCCTCATCACCTTTCCATTTAGTGTTTGTTTTGTCTTTGTTTTTCCTTTATTAAATATTCTTTGTTATCTACTTTCGCGCTCCTCGTTTTTGCACCGCAAACACTACAGTTCCGTAACAGAATCACCGACCAACTATACATACAAACAGGGAACTTAAATAGACAGACTAATCAAAGTGAACCAGGTGATACTCATTACAAACAGGAGGTGAACACAGTCAAACCAGAGACGAACAGAAACTTCAAAATAAGAGTCCTGACACGTAACACGTTCCAAACCAATATACTTTTATTTCTTTCATAAAATACAAACTATTAAAGTTTGGGTTTGTGTTCGTAGACACTCTTATCCATATAAAGATTAATGAAGACTGGGGCTGAAAATTTAAATTAGTAACTAATAATCTTCTGTGTACTATTAACTGTTGTGATCAGATCAGTGAGTCAGTAAACTGATCTCATGAACCAGACAAGTCTGATACATAAGTGAAACATTCAGACGGGTTTTGTGAGCTGGATCAAATGATTCATTAAAACGACTGTAATCAAATGATTTATTAATTATAAATCAGACATCACCTTATGATTTCTAATGAATTCCAAGCTAGGGGAGGTGTCAAGATGTATTTTAGTAAATAACAATTTTAGCCTGCTCCTTAATGTTGTAACTACTGAATGAGTGTACAAATTAATGATTCTTTAATGGTTCTTGCAATGTTGTAGCCTGACAGCATCAGCCCTCATTACCTTTCAATATATAGAACATTTTTTAAATTACTATCAAAGATTATTCTCCAAAAAAATCATCTTTTGTTTTCCGTAGAAAACAAGTCAGACAGGTTTGAACGACATACGACTGAGTAAATGATTTTATTTTTCAATTCTTTTCATAGACAGTGCTTGATCACTGTGAAAATGTATTATTTTTTTCACATCTATGCCTTCATACAGATGGGCAGTCAGAGAGCAGTTCTGGCTACAGCAGATCTGTTCCTTAAACAAAAGCAGACATCATGTGTCCCACTGCCTCACCGGCAGGCTGGACCAACCCTCTTTAATTAGTTGTTGCACTATTATAGCAGGTCTATGAGAGCAACAGAGTGCTTGTGTTATATCTAGGAATAATTGCTAAACTCTGGAATGCAATAGAAAGGCAGTGGGGAGGTATGTTGAGATTAGATTGAGGTTTGAGTGTATTTTTAATTTTAAATGTGCTTCATGTGCTTCAAGCTATTCTTATATTTTAAGTAACATTTATTAAAAATGTATTTATATATTGCCAGTAAATGTTCATAAATGCATGTTATTACCAGGCCGATGCTAAGTATTAGGTTTACTGGTCTGTTTTTATACACATTCTTAAATTTGATATTATTTATCAGAATGTCGGGCATATAGTATACATATATTTTATTTACTATGAATAAACTTGGTGTTTTATGATAATTTCCTGCACTTACTGCATTTATAATGTTTCCTGTGCTAATGCTATAGGTGTAGATATAGTTGATGCTACTGTATATTTATTACAACTGTCAAAAAGATTAATATTATTCAAATGTAACCAAAAGTAAAATTGAAGAATCTGTCATTAAAAATCTTTTTGTTTCTTACCACTAATCTGAATATTAGTGGGTGGAACTTCTCAATTTATATAAAGGTTTTGTCCTTGGTCTCAATCAAACAAACTAAGCACAGTTTTATAAACAACAGATCTATATTTCTTAAACAGCTTCAGGATGAGAGAAATCTAC
>JAZGTI010004427.1:0-28176 GCA_036877585.1 Botia kubotai | reverse complement strand
TGACTCCCGGTGAACTGGCACATGAAACAATAGTCTGTCCGTTTAGTTTCTCTGCACATTCACACTAAACAGATGCAGCCATTCAGACAGTCACAGACAGGGTGTCACAGTCAACAAGATGTTGGAGTTGGATCTGATGCTCCACCCCACCTCTAAACAGCTCCGCCTCTAAACAGTTCTGACCCACCTCCAGACAGCCCCGCCCACTTCCAGACAGCCATGAGATAGCTCCACCCAGCAGGACAGGGTGTTTTAGCCAGAGGTGACAGACACAGTGTGAATCCACAGAAACAGTGGAACAGCTGAGCCTCCCTACAGCTCACCATTCACTTCTACCCTTCCAGTATGAATAATACCTCTAATAAGACTCTTTAGTCTGGACACCTGCAGAACTGAGAGTGTGAGACCAGTGTGAAAACTGTGCCTTCATTTCCCTCTGGGCAAATAAGAGCGGCAGACAGATTATTTTTAAACTCTATTATCAAACACATGCTGAGACTTTGGCATTTAATTAATGAGTCATGAATCAAAGATTTTCAATTCTACTCAAAACAAAATCAATTTTTAAATAAGAGATAAGAGATGCTTCAGAAGAGATCTCAGTAATGTCTCAGATTTACCTGGTGTGCAATACAAAGTCAGAGGTTTCAAAAGGCTTAATAAACTTAAACATTTCATAACGAATACTTTTAAAGACCAAATCATCTGTCCTATATGATCCACATTGATATTATAACTCTCGATTTTTGCTCTATGCAACAATTTTCCCATGTGACTGTTTTTATTAGGTATTTGAGGAGAAACACATGAGACAGAACTGACACTTAAGACAAAACCTATAACAGAAATCAATTTAATCTCTGGAGCTATAAAACAGCAACTTCTCAGCATTAACAATTTCCTCTGGATATGAAAAATTCATTTTTATTGGAGTTATAATACCTGCTGTCAGAGAGAGAGCGAGAGAGAGAGAGACAGCCCACATATAAGAGCACCTGGATGATTTATGTCTAAGTGTGAGACAGTCTGTGACTAACACTGGTTTAGTGATAAAGCCCCTTTCTTCCAGTGGTGTTGTCTCAACTTACACACCTCAGACATGCTCCTCCAGTGCTGTTGGTTTACATGTGACCAGTCCAAACAGGTTCTGTCTGTGAGGTGTAAACAGAGCTGCAGGGGCCCTCAGACCACAGCGTTACATGAGCGTGAAAACACACCAGCAGAAAAAAGCAGGAATGTTGTGTTCCACCTCTACACTCTTATATCATCTCAGCCTGTATCTACACACAGATCTGCACCTGGATTCACTGTCTAATCTAACACAGTCCTTCACAGGCCAGACTCCTGACTATCATTATTCTTCTTACATCTTACTCTGACCGAACATTTGGCCACTTAGACAGAAAAAGCTGTATGACTGACATGTAACGTGACCAATCACGGTTCGACTGGTTTTAAGCTTTCCTGTAGCTCAGTGGTTAGAGCATGGCGTTTACAACGCTAAGGTCATGGGTTTAATCCCAGGGATTGCACATATTCAGAAACAATGTGTAGTATAATGCAATGTAAGTCGCTTTGGATAAAAGTGTCTGCCAAATGCATAAACGTAAACGTAAATAAACGTAAACGTAAGATCCACTTTAGAGGCAGGATTATCTTAAATCATTATTCAGAAATAAATTGGAGTGAAAAACACGACATTCAGTGAATTACAGAGAAGTGCAGAATACACACAGAAAAAAGGAGAATGGAGAAATGTATGTTAACTTTGAGAAATTCTGTCCTTTGAAAAGTAGCTGACACAGAATATATCACAGACAGCTTGTGATTGGACGGTGGGAAGTCTGCGGGCAAATTGCCAGAGGCTAAAACTAAATTAACTTACTCACTGCATACTGACAGATGTTAGTTAGCCAGTGGAGAAATTCCTTAAACCTCCCCAGGGCCGTAGCACACGGGGTTCAGAGCAGCCCACTGACACAAGAACCTTGAACTGAAGCAAGCAGTCGCCTGGTTGTTCAAATGGTCTGTTCAAAGCAGGGCCAAACAAACACGTCCAACTTGGAAACCGGATTGAATTCATACTGAGTGAGAATGGGCTGTCGGCTTCATTCCTGTAAGCCTTCACTCCCCTGCTGCTTGAGAGAGAAGGACGAGTATGGTGTAGCGTGGCAACAGCGCTGGTCTCTCTGTCTTTTATTAGTTTTGAGTGACACGTTGAATGTGTGGCCAGCATCGAGACAAAGCTGTGACACAAATACAAATGAGACTCCCGCTAAAGGCTACTAAAATGAATAAACTGCCCCGCGTTCAAACTGTTTCAACTTCACTGAAGGCAAAGACAAATCAATAACGCTCAGATGAGAACTTGGAAACATAAAAACACGGATATATGCCAGTATGTCAAACTCTAATAATGAGGAATTGAAAAGAAAGCGCATTCAGTCGGAGGAAACAGCGCTGGTGCACAGAAGCAAGCTGAGAATCTGCTGGTTTCAGACAGATGGCATTCTGGGACTGAATGCTTGACCACGATGCCTGGATCTGCTTTGACAAGAGAGCTGAACCACCTACAGACTGAAGTTCTACAGAAATCCAAATCCCTGATTTAATATCAGTATGAAGTCTGGAAAGAAATAAACCCAGAAAGATTAAAAAGAATTGCAACTGCTGACCTTAAAGGATTATACTGAAAGCAGCATTACCACAGGCTATTTATTGAGTCTTTCTTCTGGGCACACACACAAACAACAGCTTAGCAACACCCTAGCAACCAATATGCATTGTCTTGACAACCATTCAGAACAACCAAGCAAACACCTAAATCCCCTAGCAACACCCTAGCAACCAATATGCATTGTCTTGACAACCATTCAGAACAACCAAGCAAACACCTAAATCCCCTAGCAACTGCCTAGCAACTAAATACACTAATATTCAAGATGTGTGATGTGTATGATGTCAACATGAACAACAGCATATAACAAGCTTTTTAGCAAATAGCTTTTAAGCCACTGTCAATCGTGCAGCTGCTTTAAAATTAGCAAGTTAGAAAATAACAGCAGTAAAGCCAGTTTTTCCCCCAATATGTAACAATGCAAATATTAAGAAAATAAACAGTAAATTAAACTAAATAGAACAATAAACTGCATGGAGACACAGTTTAGTCTGTGACGAAATCTGGATTTTTCAGGTGACACCTCCAAACCAAAAACATGTTGATCTCCAGCCAATGAGAATTACTCTGCTGGTCATGACTGCAATTCATCAAAAAACACTAAATACACCTGAAAATAAAAGCTATCCATTTTCCAGGCCGATTGACAAAATAAATCATCAGCCACTAAACAAAGACTGTCGTTGCTTATCAGTGTTCTCAAAGAAGGCGTCAAACCGTGCGAACATCAAACTGGATTCAGTTCAAAGGTCTGTCAGTGTGGTTGAGAACAGCCCTGTGTGATGTGGCCATTGTCCATCTCAATCAGACTCCAGCTGAAGAGATTTCCCTGGAGTACAAGCTCCAGTAAATGAGGGACCACTGCCGTAATGACACTTCAACACACACGTGAAAGAGCCACTGCCCAGCTAACAGGAAACGTTCTCAGAACATTCCTAGAACAATTCAAAATATTTGTAATGTTTTTGGTACTTAATGGAAACGTTACAGAACCGTTCTTCATTTATATGGAAGGGTCCAGCTCAAGTAAAGATATGTCTTTCAGCCTTAATCTCTGAAGTGCTGCATGATGCATCCCAGTGCACTGTGAGAGTTCAAACAATGACTCAAGTGCATCTTGATTCCCTTTGTTATGCAGATTCGCTCTGAAGATTCACTTATTTCTGCAGACTGATTCATGACCAGCGAGTCTTGGCTGAAGGTGTGAAGAGATGAATTTTTGTGGTAAAGTCATTAAGGAAGAACAAGATAACGTTCACTATGCAGATGCTAGATAAAAGATGTGGATTCTCAGAGGACTAGTTTTCTCAACTAATCTGACCATCACCTGCACAGCAGTATGTCTTTGAATGTGTCTCACCGTCAGACACCAAATCACAACTGCACAGGGAGAAATTAGCACACAATACTGTATGTTGTGTTATGAAAGTCTGTCTTACTGTGGGATGCTGGTTCGGCACATACAGCAGATCAGCACAAGACCAGACATGAGCAAACCTGTGACAACTCGACCTTCATGCTGATCTGAGCTCATCTTACTAACAGGGATGGGCTGGTTCACAACTGGTAATAAAGGAATAGTTCACCCCAAATTGAAAATTCTTCCATCATTTACTCACCCTCATGTCATTCCAAACCTGTATGACTTTTTTTTTGCTTCTGAGGAACACAAAAGAAGATATTTTGAACTATGCTGGTAACCAAAAAACAATGGCACCTATTAACTTCCATTGTATGGACACAAAACCACTGAGACATTTATCAAAATATAATCTTTTGTGTTCCTCAGAGGAAAAAATGACATACAGGTTTGGAATGACATGAGGGCACATAAATGATGGAAGAATTTTCATTGTAGGGGTGACTATCCCTTTAATAACACAGCACAGCCATTTAAAAGTACAAATCTGAACTAAATCTGATTACCGGTTCTCTTTGAAAAAGCTAATATAAATAGAACCATTGTAACAATTAAAGTTATTCAACCAAGCAAAAAACAAAGAGCCAGAAAGCCCTAAATGTGCACTCAAATTGTCTGATTTTCAGTAATGGCTTCTATTTAGCTTAGAAAACCAATATTACCATGGTAACAAAGATGTTTGGAGTACCATTATCTTGTTTAAAAAATGATATTTTTGTGTTCTGTCTGTGGTCATTCAATCTCTTAATTTCTTCAAAATTAAACATGAAGTCAAGGGACAGGAGTTGAGGGTACAATGCTGGACAGCGTATTTCCTAGTTTTCTAACATGCGACATCGAGTCGCCTTTCCTCTCAAATTACAGTACACATCCAACTGTCAGCACACTCACACACAGAGATGATAACAGATACAGCTCTTAAAATAGTATTCGAGTTGGAAAATACACTCTGTTTACTGTGCTAAATATTATTGACCTATTCCAAGATTCCAACACATTAACAAATAAGAATTTCATGGCTCAAGCATCATCAAAGGCCAAACATTAGTCCTGGCGGCCATCAAGGGAAACTCCAGTCTCCAGTGTATTTCCAGTCATGAAAATAATGCTCCAACCTACATGAATGTGGAAAGACAGAAATCTCCAAAACTGTTGGCTAAGTTTATGTTTCTAAACGATAAAATCGAATACTTTCCAAAGTCTTGCATTAAAAGCCATATTCAGGTTGATCCAGGTAAAGCAAAAAAAACATGAAATATCTTTACTAATAAGCTGATTAGCGCTTTATTACAGTTTTTAAAAGCTAATTAGCTATTTTATTATCTTACCAGTTTTATTTTTTCCAGATTCTTTTTGTATAAGCAGCACATCTTTCTTTGTACACTGTTTCTCTGTAAGTCTGTGTTTGTGTGGTAGGAAAGTGGAAGACATCAACGAGGACAAATGTTTGCTAGCGTTTTCACCGCAGAGACAAGCATCAAGCTGAAAACTGACTGCACAGCATCTCTGACCGATCCAGAGAATATCATGAGTGCTCATAGTCAACGCCAATCCAAACTGAGGTCACCACAGTCCGGTGCCAAAACTTCCAAAGGAAACAAGCACGGCTCTGTGTCTTCACTCTTCCAGATCAGAGATGTTTTGTGTCTATTCATGAGTGATGTCTATAATTCTGACTTTAAATTAAATTATTAAACTTAAGCCTCTGAACAAACTTCATCCAGAACACGTACTACCCAGCTCACAATTTTAGATGGTTAGAGCATTTCCATTAGTAACAAAAACATTAAAAGTATTATTTTGAATGTTCTAGAAATGTTCAAAATGTCCTTTCATTTTAGATGTTGTATTAATGTTATTGCTTGGTTATAAGAATAATATTTAAATGTTTTAAATTCTGTAATGTTTTTAAAGCGTTCTCCTAAAAATGTAACAATAACAGTTGATATATATGATGCACAATGTTTAATGCAAGATCATGTTTTGTTAGCTTTGAGAGAATGTTGTGAAGACAGAAGTTAGTCAAGTAGGTTTTTCATTTGATCAAAATACCCTCTGAATGACACACAATAACTACACAAGCACACACATGTAAACAGCACGTCAGCGGGGGAACGCTCTCAGTATGTCGCTGACAGCAGAGATATACTTCACCACAGCACTGATAAAGTATTTTAAACTCAAATGAGCACACAGTGCGTTTCAGAGAGTGAGATATTATCTCAGACTGCAGTTCATTTCAGCGCATTCAAACTGAAAACCGTGACTACAAGTCAGAGCTGTGGCCTAGCATGCGTTTGACACACTGCACTGTGGTGCTCTGCTGGGAAATGTGTGCTTGAATCTGACTTACACTTTTACAAATCAATTCCTGATCCACTGTTCTGTGAATTAAAGTGTGTAAAGGGCAAAAATAAATGAGAAAAGGTCCATGCTATACATTCTGTGTCTGAAAATGTTCAAAAATGTAATGATTGGATTGATTCCCATTGGAGTCTGATGTCAATCTGATGTCCGCTGCTCGGAAGGAACAGGTGTGTTCGCATTTATTTTGCAGTTGAAACACCTAAACTATGTTTGAACACTTCCAGGTGTTTGTAATTCATAGCGGTGTGTGTTGTTTGGACGTCACTGTCAGGTGGTGGCGGCAGGGCGGGGTGAGGGGCGTACAGAGCTGGTGTGACAAATGAAACACTGATGGACTGAGATCACAGCAGACAGCTCACAGAACAACATGACCTGCTGCAGCAGAGGTCACTTATACAGACAGAGGTACATAAAAATGACCCTGGATCAGTGTGTGTGACACAAAACATGCCCTCTTAACACAGAACACCACAAACCTGAAAATGAAAGGCCCTCGACCGTCAGAAATATCTGTCTGTCCATCAATATCTGTCTGTCCATCAATAACAACTATCCAGACATTCTGCCACTGATCTGCCAATCATCAGCCTTCTACAAAACAACATGTTTGTTATAAAAGCAGGTGGTAGACTGAAGAGATTTTTATTACAGAATCATTTTTAACAGAAATCGTACACATCCCTATAATGAATATATAACACAATTTAAATTTTAAGTTATTAAAATAACTTAAGGCAGGGAGACCAGCTGGTGATCAACTAGACCAGCTAAGACCATCTAAGACCAGCAAACCCCATTTAGACTGGTTTAAGCTGGATAAGCAGGATAAAGTTAAATACGAAAACATCGCTGGTGTCCACAAGCGAGCATATGAAATAACCAATCACACTGACGATAGTCTCTCTTCTCCTCACAGTGAGAGACAGAAGCAGTTATAACACAGAGTTTATTGTACCAGAATGCCTTCAGAGAAGCAGTGATGGAGGAGCATGGCCCAAAATCTTTTCCTTTCAGGTGTTCTCCTGACAGCCCACCCGCAGGGGTTGGGTTTAAAGTGTGCTGCGCGTTATGAGGCGTCACGGGCTAGACAATTCCCATTACCCGCATCCTGCTCTCTGCCCCGCTGTCTCACGCTCCACCAATACAAATAGCCTCAACCAAGTCAGGGCCACGACTAATCTTCCCCCAACACGTGCGCATGCGACGCCCTCGCCTCGCTGGTGCATGGAGCATGTCAAGGAGCTTTGTTTCAATCGGAGGTTATAGAGAACAGAAAAAGGGCCACAGGAGCAACACGTTTTATTCCATCCATCATGAAGATTGCACTCGCATTAGTCGACGTGCTCACAGGTTGCGATGGCAGCGGCACTTTTTCCAAGCATAATGGCATCGTAATGGCCCATGGCATCGATGCAACAATTAACCACTTCATGACACGCCTGTTGGCCGCGGCAGACAGATCTCTGCCTCAGAGAAAATAAAGAGGAGAAATGCGACTGTTATTCTGCTCACGTAACAAACAACAACAAACAACCTCAGACCTCATTTGTGTTACTGACACAAATAAATCTGCTGTTTTCAAGGTATTAAAATGCTAAATGTTGGACAGAACATGAAAGGAGCAGCAATTATTGGAATAAACGGAGTTAAACAAAGGTCTGTTTACACGTTACCTCACGCACCGCTATCTGATTAGAGACATTTCATTTACACTCAACCGCATAAATGTGTCTCCAAACTGATATAAAATCAATCGACTATTGTGCAATAAAGATCTATTCCATTACCTTCATTCCATTTACAGTCATTTCTGTATGTGCTTTCCAATTTGTTATTACAAATCATGCAAAATACAGTGGCTGCCCCATAGACATCCATTGTTACATGCATCTATTATGTAGATGATGCACTTCATGTATTGATGATCTTTCACCTCCTTTGATTCACTGACATCAGAGGTCAGAGGTCATGTCTCATAATGATTTGAGGGTCAAGGTCAGATCAGCCAATGTAGCACACCAGCACAAAAACTTCTCTTCCAAATCTGGAGGAAGGTTTAATTGTTCAGAGGCCGCAGCTCAGCAGATCTTATTTTTTGATCTTACTCTTTTTATATTTTCTTCTCAAATTCTTTGGGAGAAATGAGACAATTAATGATGTATATTATGAGTATACAGCTATATCATTTGTTGGCATATATTTAAGCTCATATTTTAATCAGATCTCTGTATTTTGGCAAATCAGAGACAATGTTCACATCGAAGATCACATCAGTGAGATTATGTGTGTCTTTTTAGCAAGAGAAAAATCTAAAATTTAATTATGTTATTGTCTAGGAGAAACAACTAAAAACATTGAAAATCTCATTTGTGATTTTCTGTTCCTACAGGAAGTGTCAAGAAACCTGTTGTCGGAGCTGTGCTGAAATTTCACTTAAGCAGCTCTGTCTGACAGAACATGCTCTGCTCTCATCTTCTGCACAGCTGAGAATACTTTACTAAAAAGGCCAATGAACATTTCCCACAGTTTGGGAGAAATAATGAGCTTGTTCACACACACCAGACCTCCACGGAGAAAGATACTGTGTGTTACTTCACCCTGACTCAGTATTCACAGCTAACCTCTATGTGAAAGACCTTCAGAGAGATTCCAATGAGCCACCAGTCAAAACCCAGTCTGAACTGGTTTGATGTAACTTAATTGCATTCGTTTCTCGACCACCAAAAGCAAATTGAATTCCCGGGTAAGTCCCAACTCAAACACCCCATAATCCCGCCGCATGCCTCCTGCAAATTAAACGAGGTCACTTTCATTTCACTCAAAGGGTTTAATACAGCCGCCCCTGTACTGCCAAACAAACCTGCTCTCAGATCTTTAACTACAACTGTGCTGTCAGTCAGAACAACATAAGCGACTGTCTTTCTGAACCCGCCTGCGGCCTATAAAACTGAAGGACAGATGCAGAACACACAAACTGCTGTCTTTCATTCTGTGCTCAAACTACATGCTAACGCACCTGCTTGTGCTTCATTCAATGAAAAAATGGGTAAAAAAAAAGGTAAAAAAAGTAGCACATTATACAGTGAGCCCATATAGTATTGGGACAATCAAGTCACACTTAATAATATGATATATTAATTGTATTGCGTTTTATTGTATGGCAAGATATTCATTTGTATTGCAACAGAATATTTTAAATAATTGCATCTGCAATAATGTTGCCTGACCTCGAATTAGAATTAACTTCCCATTTGTTTTTTTAAATGTTTGCAGTTTTTGTCTGTGTAAGTTGTCTGTGATAGTTGTAGGTGTCAAAAAAACAGAAGATTCTGTAAAAGAGACAAAAATAACAGCGGCATGTTGAACATGTGCGACTGGTGCGTTTGTCCGTGTTTACAGATGTGTGCTTCTTACCCGCCACATTGAGTCTAGCTGTACGGCTGATAATGGTGCCCAGGCTGTCTATAGTGGCCACACACTGGTAAACCCCCTCATCGGGTTTATTGTGTTTAGAATGAACCACTGAGTTGATGAGGAGAGATCCGTCGGCCAGGATCTGTCTGCGGTCGTCTGACGCCAGGTTAAGAAAGGAGCCATCTTTCCTCCACTCCATCTTGGCTGGAGTCTCGCTATGAAGCGAGCAGTTGAGCAGCGCCGGTGCTCCCCGCACAGCTAGTATATCTGACGGCTCGATGGAGAACGAGAAGGGGCTGAAGTTTCTCACTGCTGAAGAAGAGAAAGGTACAGAATTAAAACCAGCACTCGATTCGTCTCTAGCAAACAGCCTGAGTCCCTGAGGCTGAGTCTAAACTGCAGGTTAAAAGTACAGGGACTTAATAAAAGGAGGTATTTACATCATAGCTTAATAAAACTAAAATGAAGTCCATGTGCACGATTTCCTTTCATACGAGAACCAAACACATTCATTCTGATGTCCAAACTTTATTACGCGTGTCACAAAGAATTGGGACAGACGTTAGGAGGGAAGAGAGGATAACAACGAGCAAAAATATTATAAATCATTTTGATTACAGAAGTTAAATTACAAACAGAGCCCCTGGACATCAAAGCCGATTTGAATATTTTTGTTACATTGCTCACGCAAAGGAAATGGAGGTTTAAGCAGACGGGCCTAATGCGGGAAACCAAACTAAGTGCAATTACTTTGCGTTTGTCCTCATAAATTATTCAAATCTTGCTCTCTAGAGTCATCAAAACATTGTTTAAATAAATAACTTTGGTACTTCTTGGATGGAATATGAATAATGAGCTTTTTAAAGCTTCTTTAAACACTGCACGTAATGAATGTTAAATATAGCGGAGAGCGACATCATCTGCCAGACATTCTCAGACATCAGTGACGGTCTGAAAACCATCAATCTGAACTCAGGGGTTATTGTCTGCTCTCACTGGTAATGAGGTCACCCCACGTGACCTCTTAAACCCAAAACACACACCAAACACAGAACACCGCAAAGTCTGTTCATTTCAATGGGGATGATTCACTGAGGAATATATTAAACATTTAACTCGTCCTTAGCAAATCAGCAAAAGCTTGATAACCTATCAATATGTATACAGCTAGCTAGCACAAACATTTAAATGCCACTGTCTCCAATTAAAGTTCTACAGTTTGTTTTCACCAAATATACTATTCTTGTGTTATGGAATATTGCAGTGTTTATTGCAAATGATTTATTTGTGCATGTCAATTTTTTTTTCATGTGCTCTTGTATTCTTTATTTAAAAACATTACCCTCTTCTCCCCAACAAAATGACATCTCTCCTCTTGATCATACAGATCCAAGATCATACAACTTGATTATGTATGTCTCTATAGGGGCGGGACCATGTTTACTGTCCAATGCCAAGGCAGTTTCTATCCCTCCAGCTTCAAATGATCCAATCAATTTGCAGATGACAAAATCACATCTCGCCTCACATCATTTCTCATTCCAGAAATCTGATACGTGTGATCACAGGGAAGAAAAGACAGTCACAACTTCAGTTTCATGGTGAATTTAAACGTGAGGCCATGCTTGCTACATGTTAGTTTACTGGCACACAACATGTTTCTGGTCTGATTCCGAGCACCAGCCATTAGCCACCGCAGGCCTCACTGTGGGGGCAGAGTTCCACCCACCCGCACGGCCTGAAAGCCTCTTAATGGAGTTTGGGGTGTTGGTCAGATAGGACGTTTCATGGGGCTGTGGGCAGTAATTGTGGTCAACCTTCTGTCCACTCCCAGAGCTCTACTGGAACTAAGCAGTTCTTCTATCTGGCTGGACGCCTTCCATAAAAACCGTGCAGCGAGCTTTACAACAGCTGCTTTTCTTGGCTGGGCTCTTCCCTTCTCCTGCTGTAAGATTTTTGAGTTCTGGCAAGGGTTTGGCTTTCCTTGAATAGTTTCCTTAAGACTGATGCAAAGCAATACTGGTTCCAGTATAAACACATCTGGATTAGATTCATTGCTATTAGATGCTCATTCTCTTCACAAACATCTTTAACACTTCATGGTACAGAGGGAACATTCATAGAGCTTTCTCAAATACTTATTAACACTCTCAAATACTTAAAAATACCTTTAAATGTATGCATATAGCAGACACTTGTATTCCAGGTATACAGTTTATCAGTGCATATGCTCCCCTGAGAATCGAACCCACAACCCTTGTGGACCACAGGTTTGCTAACAGACACAGTGGAGAACACATACACACTGTATGGAAACACAGCAGTGGTGTCAGGTGACACTCTGAAACGTACATTGGCATTGTTTTATTGTTGTGCTTTCGATTAGCATTCTCCATTGTAAGCAGAAGAAGGATCTAACAGGTTTCTTACAGATGGAGACGTGTGTACTCTGATGCGATGGGAGTTTCTCCTCCAGTACTGCATCAGAAGAGCTGCATGTTTAATCAGTAGCATCTCTGTGGCTGTTTGGATCTTGCTCAGAGGAGACGTGCGATACAAGCCCGGCTAAAACTGACTGACACCAAACTCTTCACTGATCATTATTAACCTTTCAAAGCTCTACTGCACACTTAGGAATCACACCACATGCTTAAAGATACAGACACACTGCAGTATAATGTTGTGTGCTGCAGCCTCAGGCTAAACATATGAGAACACTCGGCGGTCAGACATGATTTGTTGCCTTCAAGTGTTCAGCTGAATCAAGCAGTTTGCATTTGCAGTTCTTAATGTGGTTTTAAACTCAGTTCAGATGGAGTATCTACTCAGATGTGGACTACAGAACATACAGAGGTCTACAGCTACGCTCTTAAAATTAAAGATTCTTTAAAAGGTAGTTCATAATGACGCCACAGAAGAACAAGTTTGCAGTTTTGCAGAACTATTCAGTCAAAGGTTACTGAAAGAATCTTTTATTTTAACCTTTTTTATAGTTGCTACGGATGCAGATAGATAGAGAGATAGATAGAGAGAGAGAGGGAGAGAGAGAGAGAGAGAGAGAGAGAGATAATGTAGATATATATATATATATATAGATTACATTGACAGCACCTGTACTGAGTTTCTCATTCAGTTTGCTGATATTTCACACAGATGCTCATCTTCAGCTTGGCATCATATTAATGATTAAATTGTCTGAAAACAGAGGGAAACTACAGCAGAGACTAATTACACAAACTCTTCAGAGTCACTTGAAATTCAGATGAGCTACAAGCTCTCTTTAGCTGTGAATCATTTTAAATACTAAGCAGGTCAGAGGAATATTGGATTTCCACAAGAATATTGTCATATGAATGATGAATACTGAAAAGGGAAAAACAGAACAACCTACAGACACTCTGCTGAAGAGCAGAGGTGAGAAACAGAGGTTTCCGAAATGCTCCCTAATTAAACAGCATATTATAAAACAAATACAATCCTGCCCTAACACTCACAGCTCAGTCTTGGTGAAAGAATACAGATGCATTTATCATGGAACTACATGTACAGAAACATGATGTATGTTTTTGTACATGTATGGTAATACCATCATACGTTTTTGTCAATGACTGAACAGAAGGGTCTTGGGCAGAATTTTACTGGCAGAAGTCAAATCTATTCAGCTTTCCTCTCGACGGAAGAATTGACTTCCAAACACATTCTGCAGACCACAGTGCAGCAGGAGAAAGAAAATGAGGGTGTCTGTTTGATCAGTACTTTATGTCCCTGGTTTTCAGGAATCCATTTTATTCCACATGTAAAGAGCACTTCAGAGGCAGAGCTGTAGTCAGGAGACACATCTGAAGTCAGGCAGATCTGGAGAAAGGCGCTCATTCAGGGACTTTAACCTCTGTACTGTGTCTGTCTAACGACTGAGGGAAGATGTTCGAGATAGCCCTAGAGCTCTTCAAAATCAACACCAGACTCCACGAGAACCCAGCAGAACATTTGTAAAAGAAATCAGTCCAGGGAAACTGAAATACGTATCATATACACGTACACTGTATGTATACATATTCTGCATATATACGCCTGTAAACACTAACATTTAAATATTTAATCCTATTTAATATTAGAAAATATTACCATTATAGAAGTAAGAAGGCACATATTTTATAATTAAATTATATTTTTCTTTGACTGCAAGAGCTTTGAGATTAAATCCCTGCCGAGTACAATATTGCTTTAATAAACAGTAAAATTACAATTGTCATTTCACCAAATTAATTAACACGAGCTGTACTGAAACACTTAATACACCATCTGACTCTCTCTCAGAAAAATACATCCACTGTTTCACCAGTTATCATCACTGTACAACCAGAGAATTATCGCCATCACTCGACAGTTACCCACAATTCCCAGCACATCAATGTGATTCCACACAGATCTTACAGGAGTACTGTTATAAAAGGCTGCTTTGCATCCAGACCGACTCTTAATGAGAATCCAACTAAATGTTATAATCAAAACAAAATCCCCAAATAAGAGCTCGCACTAAAATAACACAAAGCAGTCTTTGAATCTGAACTGTAATTGCTCATTTTGCACCAAACAGAATAACAAGCTAAAAGAATAACAAGCTAAAATATCAGTTTCACTATTCATCTATTCTTACATCTGGAAATTATGTCTGTATACACTTTGTGTCACCGCACTAGATTGTTTCAGTTTATCTGCACTGGGGAAAATGCCCCGTAGAATTGTGTTATTGAGCAGAAACGGCTGCTGAGCTGTTTGACCTCCAGCTAAATAAATATACTGAAAAAAATCATTTGAGCTTTGGAGAACAGTGTGTCACTGCTAAAGATTTCACTTCTAACATATAGAACAGCCTGAACAGTCTCCTAGACTCCATCCCAAATCAGCCATCTCTTCCAGGTTCATTAAGTCTGACTGGAAATGTCTGCTGCTTTCATGTTTGTCTGTAGTTTGTCTGTTCCTCTTCTCTCATCATGTCTTCTCTCTCTTGTCACTCTGAACACAGTGTGGAAAACTCAGTGTTGTGATTATGAGAGAGGAGAGAATGACACAAGCATGCGTTTCATTTTTGACTCCCTGTGAAGATAAGATGTCTCAAAACCACCTAATAAACTCTACTCTTAGCTTAAGCTTCATAATCTCATGCTGAGCGCTGAAACTGAGAGTGGTTTTAATTCAGTAAGAATCAGATCGCCTTTGGTTTCCATAGATACCTCAGAGAGTTTATCATCTCAGGACATTATTTGTCCTTATGTTCCTGACAGGTTTTGTTTTACCCAGTATCCACAGATTTCATATTTCGGGTCATTATACACCTCTTAAAATAGAGAAATGTGTATATTCTCTTAAAAGTATGCAAATTTTTTTGGTAAAAAAAAATCTGTGTAAATCATCTTTCCTGTGGTGTAGAGCAGGGTGTTTAAATGTTATAAAAATTAAGACCTTATGCAAAATATTTTTCTCACAGATTTAAGAATGAAATAAGAGCTGTGCGTGTTTTGTAAGACTCGCCTTGTTATATTGAATATTGAGAAGAGAGCCTGTCCTTCACATCAAGCATCCTGTAGGGTTTATTCACTCATTTAAATGGGTCATTGTTCAGTGTTTGGGTCTATAGGTGTATTTAGATGCTGAGCTCCTCTCAAATCTCGGAAGGATGGACTGCAGTAATAATGCAGGGGTGGGAACATCAGCCATTTTTAAAGGTCACGTCAGTAGAGAAGAAAGGAATGATCTGGTAATGATGACCTCATTGTCCTCCACACTCGCTTTCATCTTTCACACTCGCTTCCTGGAAACAATGGCTGCTCTCCTGCCTGGGACCCCTGCCCGACATGAGCCCCTCACCCGCGGTCTGGACCTGCTGATAATGCCTTGAACACAAGAAGGGTCCAAGGTTCAACGGCTGTACAACATGATTGGTCGGCCTCCATCCCGGCTTTATTAGTTTGGCTCATGCTCAACGATGTTTGGCAAAATGATGCCATTTTCCTGACTCAACACACCTCAAGCTTCTGTTTCCTTCTCCTGCCAGCGGAGCTCTTCCAAGACCTGAACAATTCTGAGCACTCGCCTGGAGCCAGTTCTGTCCCCTGCTACTGTATTTAGCACGATTATGGGATATTTAGTGGAATTAACATTGACTCTGATAAGCCTATTAGAAAACAACAACAACACCTTTCTCCTGCCACCATGATTCTGTTACTCTAACAGCAACAGTAGCTTTGCTACATTCTCTATTGAAACACAAGAGGCTGTGGAGATACAGGCCTGAATGAGTGGCAGACATGAGAAGCTCATTCAACACAACGGCACAGTTTCTCTCTGAGTTTCTGCTCACTCATGGTTGATGGAGAAACAGATTCATATTTACATTCTATAATAAATAACCCTACCAGCCTCCTTCAAAAATATTAACCTTAACTTAATTTTAACTTTAAGTACATAAACATTTTAACTTTAGAGGCAACCCTAAAGCTGTATTAAATAAGCTTCTTTAAAAACATCTTTAAATATTTAAAGTTACAATGCTTCTTCTGGCTAACTTCCTCATTTTCTGTTTAGCATACCAGAGTTTGTAATGCATTCGTAATGGTTCCATGTTATGTTTAAAGCTCTCGAGTAAAAATTAGTCAATTTGAAAACCAGCTTTATTTAGCAATGCCTGGGGACGCACTTTAGTACGACAACATCCAACAAAATGGTACTTTATAGCCCAGTGTGGAAAAACTATGATTTAAAATGTTGTGCATAGGTAACTCCACATGCAATGCATTCTGGGATTGCCCTGTCTGTACTGGACACATGTACTGCTGCCTTAGCATGGGCCAAAATGAGGTTTTTCAGAATGCTGTCTAGGTGAGCGGCTCACCTGCTCTGGCAAGCGATCAGTGATGAATGTAAAAGTAAGACCGTACGCCAAACACATGCAGATAGACGCAGCACAAACACGCAGCCGATGCAGCTCAGAAGGGGGAGGGGCAAGTAAATCCACATGCACTAGAAAAGCCTTCCAGCAGCGAATGAATGAGAATAAGACGATAGGAATCTGATATTGGGAGTCGGCGAGCTGTCTCTAACAGATAGTGAATCCCCAGAGCATACAGGTAATTTCAGTGTGCAGCACACCCTCGCTGCCTCCTGCCCTCTCACCTCTGCTGGACAGAGTAATTAACCACACTGACTGATATTCTGCTTCTCCATCACCATCAAAGCTGGCCAGCTCGCTTCTGAATCAAGATACAGACGAGAACACTGTCAAAAAACTAAAACAATCCTCAAAAGCTCCACCCTTTATTCCCCGCCGGGTGACAAAGCTACCAAGGGAAGTAGTTGCAGTGTTTTCTTTAAGAATAATTTCTTTAATCTTTAATATACTGTCAAAAATGTTTCCACAGGCAGAGACAAGAAACAGGAATGTTGCAACAGAGCTGCGATTCAAGAACAAGCCCTGCGCTGGTAAAAATTTAAGCGCGCGATACGAGTGTGTATTTTTATGACATCAAGTGGAATACTGGGACTCAGGTGTAATTACAGCAGTTTAAATACACAGGGCTCCATTATGTGACATTTTTACAGTCTGACAGCGCTCATTTAATTTACAGCAGTGACATGCCAGGAAAGATAAATTCTATTAATAAATAAAGACAAAGCGCTCAGGGCAAAGAGCAGCAGACACTAGGGGGAGGGAAGGAGGGAGGGGTGGGCAGTGTCATATGGCGAGCTATGACCTGATGAGGGGTCGCCTGCATCCTCACGGCAGCCAATCACAGCGGCTGTCTGCTTTTAGAACTGTTACAGTCTTTCACTCATTTACATAAAATGCACAGCTGCATTGGTTTTGATGTTGGAGTGAACAAACGGCCACGGACTGAAGATATACGTCCGTCTTACCAGTACAAACAGAGACTGTAAGTAACGCTCAAAGCTTTAGGCGTCTGTTTTTGGCAAGTCACGTACCTTGAAATGTCACGACTGGCCAATCAGAATCAAGCATTCCAGAGCACTGTGTAGTAATACAAAATACCCTTTATTCATAGCCATTATGAAATATTAATTCCTGGTAAATTAATTCACTTGCCATTAGCAGGTGTGACACAAACATACTTTCAGAGCAGAATTTTCTAAACTGTGCTTCGGTTTCATTTGTTATTGGAATGATATAATGGCTGTGTCGACTGTGTGGCACAGGGATGTGATGTTCAGAGCTCTGCTAACCAGAAAGCTTGACTGTGTTCTTCATCTGTACTGCCCTGCGGCAGACAAGAGAATAATACAGCAACGAGGAAAACATTCATCTTTCTCTTCTGATAGTAAAGAAAATGAAATGCTCGTAATTAGATATGCGACAGATTTCCTAATGCAATACAATACACATTTTCTCACATGCACACACGCAAACAAGAAAATCAATATAGCTCTGCAAAGTCAACCGCTGGCCGATCTGTCAGCGTCCAATTTCAGAATCAACGTTTGCGCTAAATTCGGAGTCAAACTGCTTTCAGGGTTTGTAACAATCTTAATGGGGGAAAACAGAACTCTCAGTCTGATGCAAGATTCAAAGGTTAAAGGTCATTTTCAAGACTTTAACTGATGTCAGTGATTTGACTCACCATGTATTACATTACAAGCACAAACGCAATTACGCACAAGTACAAAGCAAAACCTGTTTACATCCGGCTCATATCACAATGTGCATCAGTATTCCGCGTGTGCTGAAGCAATTTATCACCTGTAATCTGGAACTGGAAAATATAAATGGTGCTGCCATGATGCTCAGGGTGAGGGGGAGGTTGCTACACCGTTGCTAGGGTGGTTCCTTACAAGCCCAAGTCAAAAGAGACCACCCTCAATTGTCTACAATATTCTGGTCACTAGATATGAACAGTGTACCTCCTTCAGTGTGAATCTAATTCAATTACTCAACCATGTGTCTTATCATGATTTGAGTCTTCATTTGATTCCGTTTGATTCAATTTGATTCTATGCAGAACTCGTTCTTTGTGTTAGCATTCATTTAAAACACAGGCACATATATATATAGTAGCCGAGAGCTCAGCGGAGGTTCATTCTGTTTTTGGCACCATTTACTCCTTCATCAGGAGAGCCAGTGAACAGCGGATCCTGTTAAACCTTTTTAATTAGAGAGGGATTCTAAAACTAACAGCTCTGAACTCATGAGACCAGCTCCTGATCTCAGCTCTAACAGAGGAGAGTCACAGCACAATTACAACACAAACACAGGCAGGAAACGGTAAAACATATCTGTGTTCTTCCACTGGAGGAGGTAAGTTGATCCTACATCAGGGTGAAAAACAGTGTGGTGTGGAAACTGGCCCATACCGTCCCTTAAGAGAAAACTTGGTGAGCCACAAGGAATCTTTGTCTGCAAAAAATTCTGCCATTTATACCATTTATAGTATAAACTGGTACAGCTCTGAGACTCATTAGATATTTTGTTTAACTATGCATTCAGCTACCAGGAAGAGCGCAGTATTTTCTAGGTCCATTTAACACGTTTTTCTATGTTTAAAATTCAGCACATACCATAGGGATTCAGCATACTGAGTCCAGCCATAGGGAACAAATAAACACCAGGCAAACATTCCTGTGAATTAATTTCCTAAACCTTCTTTGAAGGCAGCATTATCCCAACCGGTCACAGCTGCCTTACATCTGCATTCTTCCTGGAAGTTGCAAGAGGAGGAGGTTAAGTGTCCAAACGACAAGCACGACTGCAAAGATAAAGTCAACTGAATCCAACTTCAGCACTCATAATTAGCCGGAGCGATTTGCACTGATGCTATCACATCCGGTTTCATTGCTATTCCTCTGAGATGTCCCGCAATAGCATTTTTCTGCAGGTCCTGCATTCACGTCTCTTCTGTTTCCTATTTGTTTGCCTTTGTTGTTCTGGACGGGCGCTTTGTGCCAGGGCTTTGTTTGATCATTCTGCTGGAAAAACAACACCAGTTTAGGGTGGTCAAGCT
The DNA here is from genome assembly GCA_036877585.1 of Botia kubotai. Lineage (NCBI taxonomy): Eukaryota > Metazoa > Chordata > Actinopteri > Cypriniformes > Botiidae > Botia > Botia kubotai. The sequence continues at coordinate 8,288 of JAZGTI010004427.1, read as the reverse complement.
GTTTATGGAACTTGATAGCTGTTTTTTTGCTGGTCCAAGGTGGTTTATCAGCTCTTAAGACTTTGACCAAGATAGTCTGCTAGGTCAAAATCAGGCCCACCAGATGGTAGTCCAACTGATTTGCCATCTAGACCAGCTAACGACAATAAATGGCCAGCTTGGAGCAGCTACAGACCAGCTTCAGCCAGGCTGTTCAGCAGGGAGAGCTCAGCATCCAGTTTTCTAAAGTAGATCTGTGAGCAATTACAACAGAGCAATACAATGATTTTTACCAAAAATGGCAATAAAATGATCTGCATTTACAAGTTCTTTAAACCTTTTATCTTTTATTACAGTGGCAAAAGATGCTTTTAACCGTTTTAACTTATTTGTCCTCCTGCAAAGACCGCCAGCATGTGAGAACATCTATTTTGTAAATGTCCCCTCATCTTAAGTCTGGTCCACTGTGCAGTTATTCTGTGTAAGAAGCATCTGGCCAAACACCATGAGCCCAGCGGGAGATGATGCTCGACAGCCCTTTACAAGCGCAGCCTCATCTCTGTTATCAGTATAGGCTGAAACACGCTTCATATTGCAGAAGCAGGACTGAATGTGTGTACACCAGAGGGGGATTTACTTCAGCTGACTGTGAGATGAAGAACTCGCTCCTCTATCTGCTGGCTGTCACCTCAGTGCCTCTCTCAAAAACACAGGAAGAAACACGCTAAAGAACCCGAGAGAGATGCCATCAAAAAGCCATCTTATCTTCAGACCATCCAATGAAGAAAAAACAGCTCAGGCAAAAACGACCTTCATACCAACATGAGGCACAGAGAGACGCTTGTGAATTCAATGTGTCTGAGCACAACACTGCAGACAGAGAGACAGATCATTACGGTAGCTGTGTCGGGTCCTCTTTTGACATTTTGGCTCATTTTATGAACATGGACAGTTATAAAAGGAACTGTGGGGGAGAAGAACAGGAAAATTGCCTGGGATAGAGAAATTTTGAAAGCCAGATCTGAAGTCATGATGCCCAGGTGAGCAACCAGGCTTTGAACAGTTTTTTTTTCTCTTTTTCATTTCTGTGAACAGAAGCAGCAATCCGAAAGGAGAGGGGGGGAAAATCAATAAAATAGAAGGGCGAGATATATTTAACATTCTCTGTACATCATACAGTATATAGGTTGGATATGATGAATAATTAATAATATTCTATTGGGAAAGGCCACATCCGCTGTGCAAGGACTTACGTGTGCCTTAGGCAAGGTTTAATCAAACAAATAAATGCCAATGCACAGAATTGCAATGCAGGGCAATGCGTTTTACTCTCCCAGTTGTGTTTATATGACCATTCAGCGGTAGATGACGTGATAGCAGAAGGCATTTGAGCAGGAGAAACCATCCAGCCGCTCCGGTGAAGGCTGCCATTTACTCGTCTCCATTATACGCTACTTTGATAGCCACATCACTTCAGCCTGTGCCGAGAAATCCAGACGCAGAGCAAAACGTCTATCAATACACGAGCGTTCACTCAATAAATCCATTTCCTGTTAAGATCTAAAGCAGCCTGATCAAGGAGAGCAAGACCAGCTCATTCCACCCTGAAGGACATGCTTCACAAATACAGCTGCAGACATCCAGAAACACCAGCCATCATTTACTTACACAGGCCCATGAGAGCACTATGGCTCTGTGATGTCATGGGATGGTAATACTAGGGTACTCAGATATATACTGTACCAGGATACTGTTTGAAACACTATTCTACATGTGCAATTCTTCACTAGTAAAAATAAACACAGGTTATTCTAACACTGCATCTTTCTGCCCTTCTTCAGCAAGCAGGTAGCCCCGCCTCCAACTCCCTACCATTGGCTGAGGCAGAATTTGACATTCTGACATCTGCTGAAAGAGCAAAAATATTTTCACGCTTCAAGAAATCTACACAAGACTTAATTTTATTTTTTTGTTTTAAAATGTATTAAAAAAATAAAATATTTTAACGGAAAGTCTAAAACATGCCAGCCGGTGCCCGACAAAGGTCCTCAAGATTACAATTATTTAAAATAAGACAAAACAAGCATTAAAAACTGCAAAACAACTATAGATCAAGATACATCTTAGTGTGTGGTTATTTTTTATAACAAACATCTTTATAGTTATGCCAAGCTCTAGAATATTTTACTGGGTAGTAATTGTGAGTGGGAGGGGCTTCAAATAAAGGTTGAGATCCACTGCTGTAGAGTGAGACATAGTAGTTCACACGTTACACTGCAGTCTGATACTGAATACAGAGTCACTCTAGTTTGGCTGCCAGTTTAAACTGCAGCAGCCTGTTCAACACTCAGACAGAGGGGAAGGTCACAGCTGTGTGTGTGTGTGTGTGTCTGGAGAAGAGACACTCTGACTGGATAATTATTTGTGTTTTCACAAAGCCCTTCCCTCTAAACACAAGGGTTCTCTGGCCATGAACTCCTCATACCCTTTACAAACCTATTTTTATGTTGTGTGCATCTGCTGGCACGGCTCTGCTCTCATGAATGTATAAATAGGAGCCGCTGTTTCTGATTGGTGGAAAGATGAACTATTTTAAATGACTGCTACTGCAGGTTCTCTCATACAGAGCAAGAGACACAGTATTTGTCTAGTGTACATCATTCATTCAATCCCAAAGGTCATTCCGGTTTATACAATGTACACAGCAATGACATTTTACCCACAATTCATAGCTTTTCAGCCACATATACCAAGACTCATAACCTTGAATGTACATAAATCCACATGTTAGACCAACAATAATTCACAATATATTAGCTTTACAATATTAACAATATACGTTTTTCGTTATTGGGACCTCAGAAAATCTGTCTTGCTTGTTAAACTTTTCACAACCATCAGACACAGCTAGCTGGAAAATTGACGTCCATTCTCTGTAATTGAAAAGGAAATGACAATAGAACAAACATCGTCCGTGTACGGCAAACTCTAAACAAAGAGCAATCACAAAGAAAAACAATGCGGCGCCATTTCAAGCTGTCAAGCCAGAAAACGCGGAGTAAAAAAATAAAACAACAAGACTATTAACAGCAACAAACAATTTTTATATTTAATGGAGAAAGCCTCTCTTCACAGCTGGATGTCCTCCATCACGGTACGAGTGCGATTCATTATTCATGCCGAGCTGCAGCAGGTTGAAGACACATGCAGCGTGTGTGTTTCATGATGGAGTAAGACGGTGTACCTGCTTTACTGTACTGCCACATAAACACACAGAGCCATGAATCACACTCATTCGATTTGCATGCATTACAGCCTACATGTGGATTTCACAGAGACAAACAGCAGAAGCTTCTGCAGATGGATTCTGATGATCTGATGAGGTCAGAGCGAGAGCACCACCCTCTCGAACCTTGACAATGAGGCACAAACCAGTGCAACATGCTTTTAACGTGTTACTGCATCCCTGTTACTTCATTTAAGAACCTGAAAATGTAAAACTGAAATATACCGAGCAGCTCGTGATCAAAGATCAGATAGATAATGACCTGCTGTATTTCCTACGACAAAACACAAATGGGAATCGAACAGCAATGAGATAAAATGGAGAGAATCTAAACAGGAGAGAAGTCTAATTTCTACCTCCGTAATCTCCCGTGTTTCAGAAGAGAAACTCCTTGTTTATTTTATATCTCTATAATTGTATGGTATAACTTTTAATTTAATTCTGTTTGCTATTATCATTTGTATAGTCCTATCAAAATATATACATTCTTCAAAATCCATTTTACATTTACAATTTTTACATTTATGCTTTTGGCAGACGCACTCATGCTATAAATTTAATCAGCATGTGTGTTCCCTGGGATTCGAATCCACAACCTTTGGCGTTGCAAACACAATGCTCCATCAGCTGAGCTACAGGAACACAGTGACACACAAAATGAACACAATCTCTTCACTTTTGTGGTAAGACAAAAGCAACAGTTGCCATAAACTCTGCAGGATATGGAAGCAGAAGAAAGCATGGGTGACACGGAATCTAACAGGCAGAGCAGAATCACAGCTAGAGCCACGGGGAGCTCAGACTGTCCTTTGAGCTCCAACGCTCCTCAGAGTCTCTGAACAAAGGGGATTCCAGTCTGGCTGCCACACTCTGAGAACTGCATAAATCAGTGAAGACCGGAGCCAGTGACGAGGGGATTTGAACGTCTTAATTCCGTCCTGACAGCCTGCTGGGCGACTCCACAACACCTTTTCATGTGAAATCAGAGGGCAGCTTTATTTGAGAACCCAGTCACTGCACACTACAGCATAATAATGCCAGCCAATTTCCATCAGGACTGTTTTTTATCCCTTGTTTGCTTATCTGTGGAGGAAAAAAAACACTGAAATGAAATACAGTCTGAACACAAGCGGTTGTAGCTGCCAGACCGGGTTCTTTGATTCATCTTTCTTTGAAATGTCTTTGTATGTTGAATTAGACGTGCTCATCTGTGGCTCTCGGCTGGACTCTAGCTCGTTCATCTGCTGTGTTAAAGGTGATGGCGCTAATTGGTTTGTCTCCTTTGATCTGCAGATAAATTCCGTAATCCGCCGTAATCATATTAACATAAAACCCGTCTCTGCAATGCACGAGTCGCAAATCCGGCTCACAGTTAAAACACACTTTCCATTAAACAAAGCTGCCTAGAGAACTCTTTTCCTGTCTATTCGCAGCTGAATGGAGAAACTTTTAAACAGTGTGACCGAAAAGCTGAAATACAAACAATATCGCACTAAAGGATAAAACCGTAAACCCTGGGTTAGAAAAAACCCTCAATTTCCTGGAAATCTCCTGAGACTAGAGAAGTGTGTGTGTGTGTGAGCAGGTGTCATCCCACCGGGGAGGAAGTCAACAGCAGCATGAGACTGGATGGTCAACGTGTCACTTCCTGTTCATCGCCATGCAACTGCAGCATCACAAACCCTTGGGAACATATGGTATCGTTACATGTCTCTGACCTCAGACAGCTCTGAGACCCCGCAGGGGGAATCTGCTCCGTTTTAACGGCAAACATCATCAAATGTTTTCTGCTCACAAGGAGCAAATTTACCCACATTTGCATGGAACATCATTTTTACTAATAGTTTGAATATTTCTGTTTGCCTACGCCGTTCTGAGCTTCAGCGATGTTGGGTAATTACACTGTGATCTGCGTTTCCCAGCAGTGATGTATGTGTAATGGTAAAGAGATAAATCATTCATGTGGGGCATTTATGCAGTTGAGGAAAATCCCTGTTTCAGCAGTGTGCAGTCAGGGAATTGTGGGTAAAATTTGTGGAATGGATTTAAACATGATAACAAATTTGACCCTATTAATACAGTTTATTGGTAAAAGGATTATGAAATGTTCATTATTATCAAATCAAAATATGGAATATGGCACATGGAACAGTACTATAGTGACACGGATATATACAAATAACACAATACAAATAATATCATATTTATACACAATGGTTTTTATATTTACTTAAAGGTGCTTTGAAGAATACAGTAGTATTACCCCGGTACCATGCTCAAAGTCATTAAGACTTTAAAACAATGAAGACAGACAAAAAATAAGACATTAGACAAGAATATTTAAATACATGTGCAAATGATATGCAGCAATTTCAATGTGCAGAATTTTCACGTCCAAAACACATAGCATTAGCATGGCACATGTTCAAAAGCCATAGCATTACTGTGGCACATGTCCAACAGCCATGCTGCTAGCTGGCCTGCGCATGGGAGAAACAGCACAGGACGAAGATGCAGGCGAGCCAACCGGTGATCATCCTGTTACAGAGGAAACCTTCAGCCTGACACACACAGACACACACACACACACACACACACAATCTCTTCATCTTCAAACACACAACCCACTCCAGAGCGCTGCTTTATGAGGGCAGGCGTGGCTTCCATCCAGAGAGTGCCATCCATCACTGCACAATTATACTGGAACAATCTAACACACACAATTACTCTCTGTACTGTCTGAACTGAACATGAACACATGCAAACCCATGCAGCCATACCAGCACCAACAACACTTTATAAGCCGTCAACAACACCCTCGTCGTGCCTATGGGCTACAACATTTAATGCAGCTTGATAGGAGTGAAAATCAGCAAGCAGATAGACAGAAAGAAAGAAAGAGAGAGACAGAAAGAGAGACAGAGAGAGAGAGAGAGAGTGAGTGAGAGAGAGAATTTCATGTGCTGATCAGGGGAAACAGTGAGGGTGGTTGGGGGAAGGTTTGGCATTGTTATGGGAATCACATACCAACCGTTGCCATGGTGACCTGCTGTCAGCGATGGACTCCTCGCAGTAATGAGCATGCTGGGCCCCAGAGAGACCCCCTCTCTCGAACCCTCAACCCCCATCAACCTGGGCACAAAACACTCTTCAACATATACAACGCATTTTCCAAATGTATACTTCACATTTCTGATGGTTTCAGAACCTCAGGATGTGAATGGACAAAGACTGGCGCTGTGACAGACAGACTGGGCCCACTTCGCCAACACAGGTGGGCGTGGCCTGTGCGCATGGCTTGGCCATGCTCGGCCAGATACGCATTCACTAAGGTGGGCTAAAGTGCTAATGTTGGCAGCCCGTGCAGACGCACAAAAGCGTTTAGGATAAAAAATAAAAAAACATGTACAGCAACTGATCATCAGCCTGTTTTACTGCACACCACATTTAAAATAAAACAAAAGAGGGGAAACCTTTCAAGGGCACTGCAGACTGCCTTTCACAGAGAAACACACACAGGTGACGTCAAAGGTGCTTTTGACGAATTATGTTAAAGGAGCACAGAAACGTTTCTGTTTCGACAAACAAATACTGCATTTACAGTAACACACTTATAATGGAAGTCAATGAGGCGAGACACGGCAATGTATCACCTTAAAGAAATGACTTGTTTTGACATGAGACTAGTGGTTATGTTCCTAACACGTCAACCTGTGAACTTGAAACGTATCTGCCTAGAACAGTCGCCCCCAGTTTATTATTCAAATAATATGGGTTGCACATTTCTGCATTGAGGGACAGTCAAAATGATTTCCTGCAGTCATGTACAGCATGACACAGATCTGTCTCAAGTGTGAACTTCAATATAAACATTTTAAATCAGAACAACGTATTCCTCTGCAGCCTTTGGATCAGAAGCTAAAACAGAGCTTAAAAAAACTGAACATGCACTAGGAAGATGAAGGATGATGTTTGAAAAGAGCTGCTGATGAAGGTCATCACGCAGTCAGATCAACTGCAGCTCTGCGTGAAACACACTCAAGAGTTCATGGGCTCCTCCAGTGTGGGACACATGAAACCTTAAATTAAACTGCTCACCCTTGTGTGTGAAGAAAACTCATTTTATCCCACCTCACCAAGAATCCATTAATAATTGAAAACAGAATATCACTCAAGCTCATAAAAAACTCAGACTGCCCAGACTGAATCTGAGATCCTGCGGAGTATTTTTAACCTAGTAACCCAGGAAGGGTGTATCACTCCGGCTTTGATGCAGTCCAGACATATTCTGTCTGGAGAGAAAGAGAGAGACAAAGACAGAGAGACAGACAGAAAAAGAGAGACGGAAAGAGAGACACAGTGAAAGCAACAGACAGAGAGAGACAGTGGCAGAGAGCGACCGACAGACAGACAGAGAGAGAGAGAGAGAGAGAGAGAGAGAGGGGAGGTGAGAATGCATTCCAGTATTGTTCAAAAACAAAGGGCGTTTAGCACCTGAGAGCAGCTAACGCTCCAGTAACGCTCCAGTAAGCCGTGACTATTTGCACATCTCGTCTGGTGTGCAGGTATGAAGCTGTCCACCCCCAGACGTGCGCTACACACGCAGAGACAGACAAGCACACAAACACAACACACACGCAGAGGCACTAACACAGAGACGAGTGTGTTGTTCTCGCTGAAAACATTTGTGGCATGTTTCCACAGACAAATGGGGGGGAAGAAACACTAGACCTGTTGAGCTCCTCTCTCCCCACTGAAACCACTTCAGAAAGAGACACATTTCAGTTTAATAACAGGTCTCATGTAGGGAAGATCTTTCTTCAAAAGCTTCAGGCTGGAGGGAGCTCGTTTTGAATGCTTGAACTGGCAGATCTATTTGTGCTGTCTTTTAATCAATAATACTGACATAACGAGAAAGAATTCAACTGAAGTGCAGTGAAGTTGTATGAACAGCTGTTTTATTAGTGATGACTGTTAGGGCAAGAGTCACAATTACTGTTGCTCAGACTTTGCTAAGTTATGG
>JAZGTI010004426.1:0-28176 GCA_036877585.1 Botia kubotai | reverse complement strand
TTCTTCTCTTCTCATACTTTGACCTGCTTCATTCTCATCTTCAAAATGCACAGTTTGCAACCTGATCTATTCAAAATGCAATAGGCTAGACCTTACCATTTATGATTATTATAAATAATTAAGAATATAAAAGTAAGATTGAGTTATTAACATCACCCCTTGATGAGACCCCAGTGTCTATAGTATGTTCAGATGTTTAAATAAATGCCACTGGTAGATTAAGGTAACAAGCTCCCTGTCCTGTTTAGACAAGTGTTTCCAATCGCTGTTTCAAACAGGAGACTGGCTCCTGACACACACACTTACATGTAGGGGACCCAATCTAGAGACACATACATATACATATAGCTTTCCTGTAGCTCAGTGGTTAGAGCATGGYGTTAACAACGCCAAGGTCATGGGTTCGATCCCAGGGATTGCACATACTCAGAATCAATGTATAGTATAATGCAATGTAAGTCGCTTTGGATAAAAGCGTCTGCCAAATGCATAAATGTAAATGTAAAATGTACACATCTATTGTCACATACTCACACACACACACAGTGATAACTGGGCCGGTGTTCCTTACCACAAAAAACAATCATTCAAAAACAAAAAATCTTTTAAATATCACAGATACAACACAAAACACACACCAACTTCGGAATGCAAGCAAAGACAAAAACAAATATGTCAGGATTGTTAAGATCACAGCCACAGGCTCACACACACACACTCAACACCCACCTCAAAGTGAGTGCCCTGGGGGCAGCAATGGGAGGTAGCGAGTGCGCTAACACAAAAACATGTGTAAAGCTTTAAATAAGACACAAAGTTAAAAGCCAAACTCCTACTCGCTGTCTTCACCTCCCCTCATCCTCACTACGCCCACATTATGAAGAGAAGAAAAGGGCAGAGGCTGAAGATGAATACCATCTCTCTTCCACTTTCTCTCTCCCTTGCTCGCTCTTTTTTCCATTGCTCGGCACATATGAATGCTTAATTAAATGCGCAGCTTGAGCAAAGTATTATTCCAGTTGAGATGCTTATCGGCCATCTATGTAATAAGATCTTTGCAGGCTCATAGCTACATTTCAAGCAAATTTCCTCCTTATTTTTGTTCTCGTACCTCCATTCTGTCATTCCACACAGCCTTTTATTGCACGGAGATGAGGTTCACCATGTGTGTGTGTGTGTGTGCGCACCTGACAAGTATGTGTTAATATCACAGCAGACTGTGTTTTGCTTAATTAGCACTTGTATGAAAACAAATGAGGCAGATTGAATGATTTCTCATTTTACTAATCTAGGAACGAAACATCATTATGTGTTTGCTCGATATGAAAATGGATGATTGTAGGAGCTGAAGGTGAGAAAGATGTTCCTTCACCTCCCCAATATCTCTCTCTCTCTCCCTCTTATAAAGGCTGCTCTCACTTTTTAAAAGGAGCTAATCTGTCTTCAACAGTGTAAAATATGAGGCTGTTTTTGAATGCATCTGCAATCTGCAGTCCACAACACGATTCATCATTCATGACTCAAGGTTCTCTGAGGGTGGCCCAGCTGCTCTACAGGAACATTAGTACATTTAATCTCTTATCTTTACTGTTAATTTGCTTGCTCTTCATGCTTTTCCATTTGTTCTTTCTTTCACAATAAAGTACAATAGTTAACATGGTATTTTACTATGATAATACAATTGTATTCTTTAAGGAACTTTGAAGTACTATGTAAATACTATGCACTTCCTTTCCATTACTTATTTCCAAAAAGTACCTTTATTTGGTATTTGACAATACCATGGTATTCTTTAAGAGTATCTTGAAGTACAGGAAAAAAACGTATTCACTTTCTTCTTTAAAACCGTACAATGGTAATACCCTGGTTTGTTAGACATGTACAATGGTAACATTTTTATAAACAAGCCAAGCATGGAGCTGCATAAAGTCCCACCACACTTTTTGTATTTTTTTACAGGAAGATGGAGATCTTACTTTACATTTAAATTTCACGATTTGAATTGCAAGTATATCAAACACAATCAGAGCAACGTTGTACCAAAACAGCAACAACAGCTGAAATTCCAAACACACATCACGTTCACATTCAGATCTCCAACAAGCATGACATCATTCCTAAAGGGGGGTGACCAAAACCCCATCCAAATAATTCCCAGACATATATGATGCAAAACAACACCGGGGCTTGTAGTTGATTTCATCTCACAAGTAAAAATTTCATTTCATGCTGTCAGAGATGGATAAGACATTGCTCATAACAAATCCGAGCTGGAGAAAGGACGCGGCTGAGGTTCTCCTCTCCATCCAAGGAGAGGAGGAATGAACGAAGGTATAAGGGATGTCAATGTCTCCTCCTTACAAACACACAACACTTTTTCTAACCTTAGAATATATGAGTCGAATGACTTACAATAACAGTATTTCCACCCTATATAAATCTAAGCACGCACAGGTGCGCACACGCGTTCGCGTTTGGGGATGTTTGTTGAAGACCACTATTGCCTCCCGCTGGCGATGTGTGAACTGCATCCTACAGTCAGAGGGTTAAAATATTATTAGATTCAATAAGAGACACACGAACATACTTACACTGCCGTAGACCAAATAAAGTTTATAGATTTTCTTCATGGTCTTTTTACCATTATGGCCATGAATGAATCGGGGAGGTAGAGTAAGAATTTCGAACCTGCGTCCCCACAAGAGCGCCACGACTGTACTGCAAGCGCACACAACCGCTGCTCAGCCCAAAATAAACCACAGCTTTAACAAATAAACCAATTTTGAACAACCGCATAGCGTTGCATTCATTTATTCCGATTTATAAACTTGTCAGTCAAGCAGAATACTTGAACACAAAGCTATAGTGTGTATAAGGCTATACATTTATATAGCACCAGTTTTAACACATGGAGTTGTTCTTTATTATTATAAAGTGATAAAATAATACAGTGCAATAGGTATGCAGTGAAAAATGATAAGCACACCAAATTGGATTTTGAAAACAATTTTTTAAAGCACACATACACACACACACATTCACTGTTCCAATTCACTGAGTCGTCCTCTCTCTTTAACACCTGCAGAGGTCATGACCCTCGTTTATTACTGAAACAGCCTTGAAACTGCAGAACTTCATGATTCAGACCAAAGGCCTCTGCTGGTCACTACCTGACCACTGATCGGAGATCAGGGTAAGAACAGGTTACTTTGTCGGGACGCCATTAGCCACTGACTATGATCTCATGCATGAACAATTCCACTTTAAAGTGAGAAACAGTCCAAAAATGTGTTACACTCTGGAGTTTTCTGTCCTTCTCTTTTTCTTCTAGTCCTTCCTATCCTAGATGACCAGACCAGAGCAAGACAAAACCAGACAGACAGACACTTACAAAAAAGTTTATTTACATGTGCTATAGTGTACTTCTTTTAAATTACAAATAAATAAGTATGCTTTAACTTTTTTTGTATTTTTCAGAAAAATGTAGTTGGGAAACTAGTTATGTACTAAAAGTTTACTACTTTTACACTTAAAGTATACTTAAAAGTACACTTTTATAAACTTAAATGTGGGTCAATTTATTACCAAGTAGTATTGTCATATACTTGCAAGTATACTGGAACTAGTACTTAGTACATAAGGTATACTTAGAAAAATACTTGCTTGAGTATATCTAATATAATGAACTTGAAGTTCATACATACTTTTTTGTATGGACAGTCCGATTTGCATGTATATCTCTTTGTTTGAGCTGGGTTTGGCTTTGTATTTAATAAAAATATATAATATAATAATAATATAACATTTCAAATTGTCTATAATATCTTTAGTAACTAGTACTTGTTGGGTCAAGTTGGGCCAAAACAGGCTTTTGTATACAGGCCTTGTTTGATCTTAATTCTGTGCAGACCTTTAGTTCTACTATATAGGAAAGTCACCTCACTGTGTAGTTCCAAATAAATGTTACTTTGTATCACATCATCACACTGTTTGCTAAACGAGTGTGGTTTAACATGCACCTCAACACGCACACACACATTAAAACGATAAGCGTATCATAAACAATTTAACAAGAACAGAGGGACTGAATGCAAATGACTGAGAGAGAGAGAGAGAGAGAGAGAGAGATGGAGTGTGTGATGAGGACCTGAGGAAAGGGGGTGATTTAATGTGAGCAATTTTAACATTATAAAGAGTGGGAGAGGAAACCAACAAGGAAAGGAAGGGAAGGAAACTTCAAAATGCTCTTTGAGGAGAATGAGATCACAGGCAGCAATTATATAATTCCTGTCAAGTGATGGCAGAGATAGCCTAGGAGGAATGCGCACGCTCCGGACGAAACAACCGCCTTCTGAGCGGCCTAGAGTTCCAGAGGTCATCCGAGGGTCACCCAGAGGAAGGAACAGGAAAGAGGTTCTGAGTACCAGAGTATAAACTCATTCAGTGCTCAAATGGTATTGTTTTATGGTCCACACTGTTTCTCGTTACAATGAGAACAAGCAGGTGGTCAGGGCACACGTGAAGCGGGTTTTAAGAGGAGTTCTCCAATGAAGATGCTGATTTGCACAGTCTGACAGCCATTCAAGATGGCCGCCACAGATGTATTTTGAATATGCACGCTTGATTAGTACACACACAGGAAGTACAATACTATAGTGTAGCATCAACAGTCTAAGACAAATGTCCCACCCTGGTGGGCTATTTCTGGATTACCCTTCTTTAGATTTAAACTGTGAAACTGAAAGCCTGAACTTTGACCCGTGTGAAGGTCCGGGCATACTCCAGTGTGGGCGGAGGGCAGGCCGGCAGACGGGCTGGTTCGCAGGGCCAATAAGGGAGTGGAGGGTTCACTGAGGGTTCCCAGGGAGAACAGCGTGGCTGATGGAGGCAGTTTGTCTGCAGAAATGCAGCAGACTCCAAGAGAGATGCCTATCAGCCTTTTTTGGGGGAGGGGTGGAGAGGAAGGGTGAGAAAAACAAGTGAGGCCGAGAGAGAAAGAGAGAGAGGTTGGTTAGACATCCATCCGTACTGATATATCCCAAGCATTACAATAAAACAAAAATTAAAGAGAAAGACTGATTTGTCCTTCAGAAAGATCACCTCTGATCAATTAAAGTTAATGTGTGCAAATTTTATGTTAAAATACTTCAATCTATCTCATTTAATATGTAGGCATGACTGTAATTGAATATTCACAGGTTGATTCCTGTAGCTCTTTGTCATTGCTCCATTGGTCTGAGCATCCTGACCAGCCTGATGTAGCAACATTAGCTTTATTAACTCTAGCGTGAGTTTGGGGAGAGGACCATCTGTTTGTCCGACCAACGGCAGAAGTGTTCGAGAAGTTTGAAAGCATTATTTTTGTAACTCTATCTGATGATGCTACTGGTTTAGAAATGCCACACATAATGATTTATGATAAACAATTGTCTTCAGTATACCTAAGTTTTGTCTTTATATTAGAACTTAAAGTCTATCAATCTAAAATATGCTACTCCTGGACCAGGGCAGGTCAAAAACATGTCGACATAGCAGTTATGGTAATCAAAGTCTATTTTTTTTTTTATCTTTTGGTTGGACCAGACCAAAATCTCCAGGGCTCATGATCATAACAAATCATTCTCCGAAACCCTTTGAAAATTTGTGTTTTCCAAACGGCTTTTAAGTGTTATCCCAAAGATCTTATTCTAAGTTCAAGATGTTAGAATTTACCAAATAACACCAAAGATAAAATCTATCAACATATCAGGCAATATAAAAGCAGAATGTCACAGAGAGTGATTATGGCTTTAAATTCAGGCTTCGAAAGTCTATTTAAATGCACATGTAGCATAAATCTGGGTTATGGCCCACGGTGAAACCACCCACAGTGAAACAATAGGCCCTTTTTATTCCAGTTTATTCCAGATGGCCCTAAAGTTAATTTAGTTACTGGATAATAATTTCACGTATATTATAAACAATATTTTGAAATATTAGCTAATTGTAGAATGTGCTACATAAGCACAATGCAGCATGCTTTTGTATCTTCTTGGTATTAAAGTATGTTCCTCTATACTTGAGGCCTCCCATAGGCTTCTATTATTCTTAAGGGTGACTTATGTAATTACAAAAATGTAAGATTCTTATGGTCTTCCATTCGTCAGACAAACTGAACTAAATGGCTTATTTATAGTTCCCTCTTCTTATTAAGCTTGGATAGGATAAAGTATTTTAACATCTACAATTATTTTAAAGTTAACTACATTAACACTTCCCCTAACTTTTGGCATTTTAGATAATTAAGACATTATTCAGCCCATTTAAAAACTATTTTATTACTGAAGACTCACAAGACTTTTAAAAGGTGGACAGTTTTATTAAGTTTGGAGTGTTTTTTATTCTTTTTTTTATTCTGGCCCTCAACAATACACTCTTACTAATAAGCACTTGTTGGAACCAAACAGGGGTTTTACAGGCCCCAAAAGAGCATTTCTTCACTAGTTCCTTAGAAAAACAACATTAACAAAAACTCATAGCAACAATAGCGAAACAAATAGCAAAAACAAAAACTCTTTTAAAGCACACCTCAAAAAAACACAGTGACCTGAGGAACCTATAATGCAACATCAAGCACTTTTAACCTCCACACACAGAGCGGCAGCTACACGCAGGGGTGCTAGCATTAGCTGTTTACTAATGCATCAGCTGGAGCGAATGTTCTTTTTGCCCACTGCTGATTGAGATGACATGGTTCTAAGGCTGAAGGGCTGCAGACAAGACTAATGTCGTCTGTCTCCAACACAGTGGCAAAGAATCAATGTGTGTGTGTGTCCAGGCACTCTTAAGCCTCTGTTAGCATTTAATCTGATTACATGAATCTGACTGGGGGCAGCAACAGAGGGGGCGTCAAGAAGTCTAAATTCATTGGGCTGCAATGACTTATAATCACTTTATACAAGTCATACCGAAAGAAAGTCTAATCTGTTCTCTGCTTTATGAGCATGCCTAACAAGTATAGTGTATATGTGTGTCTACCGGGAAAACAGAGAAGTTTCTTGCTTATGGTCCTATGACCCCAACCATGTGGAGTGACAAAATAATATTGGCTGTTGTATTATATGTACTGTATTATATGATTATAGGGTGATTCACTTGTAAAGACCAACCAATTAGACAGGAAGTAAATAAAATGTATTCTTTCTATTGTAGAAATATATTATTCTTCTGCCAAGTAATGTAGTTTATTATGCTAATGGTAGAGGGCTTTTTGCTGTGGCCAAGCAATGTAACAGCTAGGCACATTAATATAGGACTTCAACTACAAATCAGAAATTGACCTTAAATATATATATATTTATATTATTTATTTTTTTATATATATTAAATATATATTAAATATAATTTACCTTAAATCCCAGACCTAAACAACTTTAGCAACTGTTGTCGTGCACCATTTTACGAAAGCTTTTGCTCTTTTTAATGTAAGTGTGAACAGTCAGATACAGTCCTCTAATTTGATTGGCCAACGGCTGTTCTAAGAGTGCTGATAATCAGTATAACATTAATGTTTAACTCAGGATGTCCCATATGTTTGGATAGTATAAACTAAATTTGACATAAGCTATGTAAAAACACAGTAAAACATTGTTGAACTTTCCTAAACAATTTGTCTGCAAGTTTAATGTTTTATTTCTACAAAAATAATAATATTTTTTACCTTTTTTACCACTTTTTGAACACATTTACTGTTCATTTTCACCCCTTTATGAACACATCATTCTGTTGATTTTTGTCTTAGCAAAGAGTCAATTCATAATCCATAATCTCTTTCCAACTCTGTTCTTAATTCTGTCTCACTCAAAAACCAGAAGGAGCAAGCCAAAGTAAAATAACCAAGCCAAGCCAGATTTCTGGAAATTGAATGACGACCAGACACAGACCAGGCATCTGCTAAATAGGACACTGTACTAGGAGTAGCAAATTGAAGAACGTGTAACATGACACAAATGAACAAAAAGTATTTAGCTAATGATTTATTATTTAAGAAGGCTTCTTAACCCCTCAGCTAGTCCCTGACTCTATTGTAGACAGATCTGAGACGAGATAAGAGAATGTCTAATGGCAGTCAGCTGGCAGGTGGGCGAGTGAGGACCCAGCGCTTGCCCAACGCGGGTTAATCTGTGTTAAGTGATATCTGAGCACAGGGTGACAGCACCCATGTCACTGAATATAGAGGGTTTAGAGCAGCCCGCTGGCACAGGTAACTCACCTGAGGAGGCAGCTGTGCAGAAACTCTAAGACATGGTCTGGATTTGTTTTCCCTCGTGCACACACTTAAACACAAGCTTCTTTTGTACACATGCATACACTATTTTCTTATGCTGGCTTTTTAATAATGCTAAATACTTAAAATGTTACACATAATGAAAATATCACTGTATTCTTTATCAGGTACCATTTAAAATATATATTATTATAAATTATTATTTATATTACTGTCATATCTCATATATTTAAAAGTTTTGACTTGCAGAAGGTTTATGGCTTTAGACCTTTGAGTTACAAACTGTCCACCATTATGTTATGTTCAAAAAAATACAAACCTAATCATATAAAATGATTATATTGAGCAGGACTGAAGCACATTAATTTCTAAATATCCTCCAGATATACCAGATAAAAAAGTAGAAAGACACATAAAGGGGAGTAAATCCGGTAAACCTAATGTTAGTGTTTTCATTGACTATTTACTTGCATTTCCTGTCGAAAGAAAAGTAGTTTATAAATATCAGATACTAAGGGTCCCAAACTAAGAATAATTGAGCCGGAATACCTACTCACTGCTTCCTTATTGAATAAAAATACATTAAGATGGCGACCCTGTGGAGTGAAGCACGCCTGGCTCTCAGTTTGGGCTAGAAAATGCCATTTTACTTCCCTGCCTCCTACTGGATGATATCTCCCATTCTTGTGTATTAAACAGGGTGAACAGGAAATCAGTCTATATGAAAAAAAAACAGCGGGGCTTTTTGTTCCACAGCCATAAAGTACAGGCCCTGAGTTCCAAGGAGAAGGGTATGACAGCGCAATAATGAATTCTGGGTAATTGGAACAAGGTTTTGGCCTGAAACATCCCTCTCCACAGATTTCACCAGGCTTTTAGCGCTGTCTTCTAAATCAAAGCCAAACGGCGGGCAAACCAAACAAAGACCAAACGCGGGACACGCAAGCGTGAATGAGGGTTGATGGGTTGGACTTGGACCGAGAGAGGAAAGTAAACTAGCTCTGCTACAGCATGCTCTTATAAAGTGTACATCACAGCAGAAGGAGTTTTCCTACAATAACCCCTGAGGGCGGATTGAGACACTGTAACTCTAGAATGTAACATCAGTTGCATATCCAACATGAGTCTCTTCCCCTTCACAGAGTTCTTTCCGTATTCTCCCATAAAATGGAGTCGTATGCAATGAATGAAGATATAACAGGAAAAGAGTTGATGACCAAGGAACAAGGAAGGTCATATTGGGATTAAACTATACGTAAACCAGCAACCATTAACATGTATGGTAAAAATCTACATACAAAAATCTATGTGGTGCTGACACTCAGATGATATGGTGAAGAACATGTTGGCATGCGAACATACAGACCTTTTATCTAGAGTTGCTGTATAACCGAAACTAGTAGCTAACTTCAACTGATTTATTTTCAGCAGTCTTCATGAAAGATACGTGTGTGTGTCCCTAATTGTACTTAACCATAAATTAGGGACAAAATTATAAACAAAAGTCAGCAAAACCTGACAAGTTTTGCAAAAAACAGTAAATTCTTGCTAACAGTAAAATCTTGTAGGTAAATATTTTGGTACTGATGAGTTTATAATTTATACAGTATCCATTTGAAATATCTAAAATAGTATAAAAACTATTATGTCTATGACAATATCCCCATTAAACATGAAAATCTAACGTGTTTGTGTGGATGCGTGGCTATGTTTTCTGGTCAGCTTGTAATAACGACAGTTTGCAGGCATTGCATTAATTATATGTGTGAACAATGTGCAAAGAGCATGACTGACATAGCCAAGGTGATTAACTTTGGCTCAGCGCTGCCTCCAAACACACACACAAAAACACACACACCTAACTAATTACCTGACAATTCACCATGTCAAAATGAACGTTGGATCGTACAGAGTTGTGTACTGTGTGTGACTGCATAGTCAAATACTTTGTGCATATTACCATAAGGGTGTTTGTGCACTGTGTGCATATGCACTTAAGTGTGTGTGCGTGCAAGCTCGTCCTCAGTCAGCCACCAGCCTACAGGGTTGATGTCAATCAAACAGTGCTCTAATTAAAGGCATCTGGAACAGGCTGCTGGGGAAACCAATCACTATCAAAGTCCCATTTTCATATGAATGGCCTTTTTTAATTAAACTCAACAGCTAATAAACGCCTGTATCAAAAAGATGGAGCCATTTACCAGACAAAAAGCTTTCGTCTAAACCAAAGGAAGAGGAAAAGAGACAGGGATGAGAAAAAGAGAGAGAAAGCCGGTAGACGTTCTGCCTTTGAACCTTTTCCGCCTTTTGTTTTTGTTCTTGTGGGCACCTCGCTGACAACTATTAATGTGGCCGTTCATTTATTTAGCACTGATGGTATTAAAGCTAAAAGTTGACAATGAGAAGAGGCGAAAGAAACACAAGGCCCTTGTTATCTCTGGAGCTGATGAAAAGAGAGGGATGGAAAACAAACATCTTGTGTTTGGGAGTCTGTGTGCAATGTTATAAAAATGAGTGGATTGAATCAAAACTATGAACAAACCTTGAATGGCTACAGTTGCTTTTAGTTCTTAAGAAAAACAAAGAAACCAAGAACCTATTGTTTTACTGTTGCTGAAACCTGGTGGGGTGCTACATAACGCCCGGCTATATAAACATACAAGAGCTTGGAAGGAAAAACTGGTTTAAATGATATTTTTAAAAATCATGGAAATTCTTCAAGGAATGTTTCAGGTTAAGTGAAACTCATGCTGTCAATTACCACAGAAAGACTTTTGACTTGTCTCCGGGTTTATGAAAACAACAAAAGCCATGTAACCAGTGAGGCACTTGCCTTAAAAGTGTATGAGGCAAGGCAATGGACTGGGAAAACGTTAAAATACACACTGTTTTGAAAAAATTAAAAACTGTTTTGTTAATTTTGACAAAATTATTTGCTTCAGTAATTGACAGCGTCAGAACTTAACTTTAAACCTAAAACAAACCCTCAAAGAGAATTGTGGGTAATTACAGCCCATTGTGTCATGACTCTGTTCTGTTCTATAGGCACAGTTTGTTCTCGGGACTTCGGACTGATTAAAACACTTCTTGTTTTTGTTAATTATAAGTAACTAATGAAAAGTGCAGCTATTATGGCATATCCATAGGGTGATCTCTTGACTGCAGCATGCTGTTAGCTCAATTTCATCATTTTAGACAAGACTGATATCAGAAGACTTAATTGGAAATGAGAAACTAAATATTAAATCGGCTTAAAAGTGATGGCTATTATTTCACGTTGATCTGGGCGGGTGATATTAGACTCAGTTACGTCATCAGGATTGGCCTTTATAAAGGAACACAAATGTTTGCTTTGTTCCGGGGCCGGATAACATTAGTGTGCTCAGCTGAAATCAGAGAACATGCTGGCCTGCTCTTGCTGTTCCATAATTCAAACATGCGCACACATACACACGCACAGAGGACCATGTCGTACGTATTTCGTATATATGGAACAATTACCGCTGACATTTTGACATAAGTAGCATTAAACACGCCCAGCACAAGACATAGGATTTAATAATTGGAATGCCAAGGACCAATCAAAGCTATCAGAGCTACATTCAGAATGTTGGAGTGTAAATTTCTAGATAAGTTGGTGTAGGGTTCCCACACTCTGACTGCCACATTGAAATCTCTGTTTAAAAAATGGTAACAGGTGAATTAGCCAACTGCATTTTCCAAATCACCACCCGAAGTTAGAGTGTCATTTTCCATTGATAGCATAATTTTGCTTAATATCTTCACACAGAGATACAGAGGCCGTCTGGATCCCTTCAAAGCAGCCACTTCTGCCGAACAGCCCTGCTAATTTCCTCCTTCGCACTTCTTCTCAAACTTTTAACACTGTGACCGCGGGAAACATTTGAAAACTATAACAATAAAATGAACTTGTAATGAGCAAAATAATTGCACTTCAAACACAGTAAGGCTGGTGGAGTTGGCGCCCAAGAAGGGCCTAATTTATAGATTACATGGCTCATGAGTGCCCAAGTTCAAAACAGAGAAATTGGTTGTGAAGTAGGGAAAAAAGGCTGCCTTCACGAACGAGTCTCCAGCATTCTTTAAACTTGTGTAATGGATATGCTGCGGGCGTTGGGGCGAATTTACCATGCAAAGAATCTCCATTCTGCACGCAGCCACTTCAAAGGAAGGGGAACCGTGTTTCAGCCAGCCAGTGGGGAAGAGGAAAAAAGAAGCTCGGCTACGTGTGCTCATCTCCCAGAGTGACAGAAATTGGTGGGGGGCGTTTTAAGAAGCCGAGATTGAGCTGATCTGGGACAATGTCTTTTTCAGTCAACACGTCAGTGTTTCCTCAATCTTTTCCAAAACCGAAGAGAAATACCGGAGCAAAAAGGAAGTTGAAAAGAACTAAAGAAAATAAATTTTGGGAGAATTAAACTTTTGGGAGAATTAAAGTTTTTTTAAGAAAATAATTTACGCTCGTGTTCCGAACCTGTATGACTTCCCTGCTTTCGTAGAACAGTAGGGAAGTATACTATTTTAATAATACACTGGTTGCTCTTTTCCAAGCAATTTCAATGAACTGAAGAATGCTAAAGCATGACTAAAGTATAAAAAATAGTCCACATGATTCAGGCGCTACCTGAAGCCATATATTCTGTGAGGATGTTTGAAGCTAATTTTTACTTAAATTGTTTGGTGGGCATTGAACTCAATCTTTTAATCATCTGCACTCCTACAGTTGTTATAAACTGGATCATCTATTTAATTTAAATCATTTCAACATAAAGCGTGATTGCTCTTGTAATTTCATGGAAAAGAAAGACTGTGCATCATCCAAAATGTCTTCATACATACATTCTCCATTAAAGTCACACAGGTTCGGAAGGATGAGTAAATCATAACAGAATTTTCATTGTTAGGTGAACTAATACTTTAAAAGCACTCACAATTTTCCATTTGCTGTACAGGGGATGTGAAGGAGAAAAACGGTGCCACATCGTATTTTTTCTATTCACGTCCTCTAAAAACGTGTACAGTGGCAGTAGAAACATGAAGCTGTCCCTTTTAAAATGGCGGGAAACATTGTTTGAGCTGCTAACAATGTGACATCAAGTATCTAAGATTATATTCAGACATTAAAATGCATTACAAACCAAAACCATTTTATTTTTTTTTGTTTTTTTCTGTTCCTCCCTTCCTATTTTCGTCCTCTTCAACTACCCCCCAACACACTCACACACACACACACACAATTTCTCTCTCTCACTCTTTTTCTCTCTCGTCCCCTATTCACATTTTCCAAGCTTATCTGATTGGCAAGCAGCCACTGTTTTCATAAAGCACTGTTTTAAGGGGTAGCATATGTACATTAAAAACCAAGTTTTAACCTTCTGTAATCTATATATACATACATACACACACCACAAGTGGATCTAGCAGAACTTGGCAACTGACTCATGGCAGGTTAGTTTAAACATGTCAGATGGCTTCCCCCCTTGTCATAGTCAGTTTATAAACAAATCTCTTTTTTTCCTCTTTTTTACTCTCTCTGCCTGTGACACAAAACTACACAACCTACATAAACATGCCCCAGACACCTACTGCAGAACATTTAGGTGGAAAAATCACAGATAAATTATATTCAACTGAACTTTCACCAATCAGATTTGCAACAAACAAGCGGGTAAAAGCACTTAATCTCACGTTCACATCAAGCAAGAGAGTTTTCGTTTTTGTGCCACAACAAAATAAATAACTTCCTGATACACACTGACCCTTTCCTTCATGCATGGTTGACTGGACTGTAACTGTATCTCTCTCTCTTTCTCTTTCTCTCTCTCTCTCTCTCCACAGCAGCAGTGGCAGTCTACACAAACCATTAGTTCTCCCATTGGTCTCGGCTAATTTGTCTCCGGCCGCTGCATGATTTCAGTGCCATTGCTTCCAATTAAAATTCCTGCATATGTTTTTCCTCAAAATTAGGTTACTTGTGCAAATTTACACTAATTTACTTAGTGCTTTGGAGCTCTGTGTTCAAAAGTGCTGTTTGTTTAACATGCAACTTGAACCCTACTGTTAACTCATACACACACACACATTCAGTCGACAACAGTTCATAGACCGGACACCTCATTCTGCTTTGGTACATTTTTAAACCACCGCACAACCTCATATAACATCTGAGGTTTGATGGGGGGTGATTGCGGGTGAGATGTTGGTTTCAACCTTTTTTTTTCAGTTTTCAGACTCTAAGGGTTCAGACTGATGTTTGATGGCAATCGCTAAAATGTTGAGGGGAAGTCTGTGCACTCAAGGGACATGTAAATCTATAACTTTTTTGCATATGAGCAGGGAAATCAAAGCGTTTGTGCTGATAAATGGGGAATGTTTGACCTTTAACCTCTTTGCTTCCAGGTTAAGTGGCACTAGAGATCATCTCATGGTTGTTTACAACAGAGAATGCAGTTTGTGTGTGTGTTCTAATGCTGAGATGTTGATATTGTTCTGACGACAGACATATACAGAAAACAACCTCTTCCGAACAAACAGTAACAGAAGCTCATAACTGTCATAACTGAGATATTTGAAAGGCAGAAAGTGGCATTACGGCACGTACATGATTGACAGCTTGCATGGGATTCAACCACACAGAAAGTACTGCAGTTCCGTGTGGGTGTACGTGTGACGGTTCATAGGTGTCGCCATCCAGGAGACACTGTCATAGTTCTCAACATATCATTCATATTATCTGATCATTCTGTCATGTAAGAATGTGTAACAGTGTAATGAGGAAGCCCATCATATACAGTCCCTTTCAAAAGTATTCATACCCCTTGAACTTTTTCACATTTTGTCACCTTACAACCACAAACTTAAATGTATTTTATTGAGATTTTAAGTGATAGACCAACACTGTAATGGTGGGCCAGCAGTGTTTGTAATATAAATGACAACGGAACACAGAACTAAACAATAAACAGTATTTAAAGAAAGAACATACACAAAAACAACACAAACACGAACCGTAAAAATAACCACCAATGACTAGAACATACAAAACACGGAATTTAAATACACAAACTAATCATGGATGAACAGGTGATGACAAATAACAAAAACAGGAAGTGAATACAGAAAACACAGAGGGCAGCAAATACATTCCATAATAGAGTCTGGATTCCCAGCATAGTGTGGTTTTCAAAATTTTAAGCAAATGAAAATATGAAAAGTGTGGCGTGCATTTATATTCAGCCCCCTGTACTCTGATACCCCTAAATAAAATCAGTGCAATCAATTGCCTTCAGAAGTCACCTAATTCGTTATTAGAGTCCACCTGTGTGTAATTTAGTCTCAGTATAAATACACCTGTTCTGTGAAGGCCTCAGTGGTTTGTTAGAGAACACTAGTGAACAAACAGCAGATATAAAAAATATCCCAAGACACAACTGCAAACCTACCAAGACATGGCCATCCACCTAAACTGACAGACCGAGCAAGGAGGGCACTGGTCAGAAAAGCAGCCAAGAGGTCCATGGTCACTCTGGAGAATCCTTCCCCACTGTGAAACATGGTGGTGGCAGCATCATGCTGTGGGGATGCTTTTCTTCAGCAGGGACAGGAAAGCTGGTCAGAGTTGATGGGAAGATGGATAGAGCTAAATACAGGGCAATCCTGGAATAAAACCTGTTGGAGGCTGCAAAAGACTGGGAAGGAGATTCACCTTCCAGCAAGACAATGACCCTTAAACATACAGCCAGAGCTACAATGGAAAGGTTTGGATCAAAGAATATTCATGTGTTAGAATGGCCCAGTCAAAGTCCAGACCTAAATCCCATTGAGAATCTGTGGCAAGACATGAAATTGCTGTTCACAGACGCTCCCCATCCAATCTGGCTGAGCTTGAGCTATTTTGCAAAGAAGAATGGGCAAAAATGTCAGTCTCAAGATGTGCAAAGCTGGTAGAGACATACCCCAAAAGACTTAATTGCTGTAATTGCAGTGAAAGGTGACTCTACAAAGTATTGATGCAGGGGGGCTGAATACAAATGCACACCACACTTTTCAGATTTTATTTGCTTAAAATTTTGAAAACCATGTACCATGTATCATGTTGGTTTATTACATAAAATCGCAATAAAAAACATTTAAGTTTGTGGTTGTAAAGTGACAAAATGTGGAAAAGTTCAAGGGGTATGAATACTTTTACAAGGCACTGTAAACCCTGAGATTACATGGCCTTTATCTTAAAGATTTAAAGATATATATCTTAAGGAAAACGATTTGCAAAAATGTATGACTCAAAAAGGTATGATGTTTTTTTGTCAGTTGATAAAGGTTATTTACTAACAACACTATAAAATAGCATTATGAAATATAGGCAAATAGGCAAATGTAATATTAATAATTTAATAATAATAATTTAATATTTAACAATATATATTAAATATATTTGCCAAATGTATATATATACATTTGGCATAATTTTTAATAAATAAAATTTATAGCATTTCATGTTCCACTTTAAACATGTTTTTATACAATGGATATGTCTAAACTATGATACCTGACCACAATTAATTCTGAATTACGTACTACAGCACCAACCGTATAACAGCCTACATCCTGGCAAACTATATTACTTATTGTATTAATTGCTAATAACAATAATTAGAAGAAAGTACAAATGTATTGAACATTGGTTCAATAAATTAAACAAATTGCTTTTAGGTACATGGTAACAATTATTGAACAGTGTTAAAATTACTAAAATAACTGAACTTTTGGGTTTGGGTTTCATGACTAAACTAGTTACCAATAATAAAAAAAATTCATTTTTCTAACCCAAACAGCCAACATGACTGTTGTCATTTTTCTGTTAATCATTGACTCTTCTGTCTGTTTGAGTAATTACATTTACATTTACATTTACATTTAGGCATTTGGCAGACGCTTTTATCCAAAGCGACTTACATTGCATTATACTACACAATGATCACTATACATTGAGTATGTGCAATCCCTGGGATCGAACCCATGACCTTGGCGTTGTTAACGCCATGCTCTAACCACTGAGCTACAGGAAAGCGTAATTGGTGGCCTTGGTTTCCTTTACCCAGCTTATAGGATCTAAGCCATGTCCACAGAATGTGTCTGAAACCTTTAGAGCTAACAGAGGGATCACCACTCATTTTGGGGTTCACAGGATTCCCACCGTCATCATTACAGCTCTGCTTTAATAGGAAGTGGAAAAACCGGACAGAGACTGGAATTTCTTTGCGAAAATCTTTTCTTTTGTCAGGAGAATGTCACAACGGCTGTCCATTCACACTGTCTCCTTTGGGAACAATCTGGGATCAAATAAAAAATTGCTATTCATAAAAAATAAGCTCTGTATATGTAATGCAACCTAACTGTGGGTTGTAAATCGCTGCCAAACAATATGTCAAAATAATTGATGTGATGTGCAGTCTTGTATGCCTGTATGTATGTTGACTGTTTTAGAACAGCTTTGTAAATGGCTTGGCCATCAGAATAAGGATTCAGAACTATCAGTTTTATTATTTTTAGGCCAATAATCCAAAATAAAATTTTTATATGTCTCCAAGACACTCTGTGCTAAGATAGACAATTATATTTCACTTTCCTTCATTCTTTCTTTGGTTATCATGTGTTTGTACGTGTGTGTGTTTGATCTCCTTCACTCAGGGGGAATAGCCATGGCAAATTATCAGCAAGGCTCCTTCAATAGACTCTCCTGTTACTGAACATGCATAACCAGCCAATTACCTCCCCAGGCATGTAAAAAACCAAGCAAGAGAGAGAGAGCAGGTATGGTATGGAGGAAGAGAGGGAGGAGAAGGGCAAAAATGACTGTGTAATGTAATCAGTTTATTGCGCTTAGTCGTTTGCATTCCCTTCAGTTGTAAAACCACAATAACATAAATAACTTCACCACCACCAGATCTCTGTAATAACCACAACTAGACCCACATTATATGTTTATCAGATCATTGCCACTGCAGCATAATGTTGTTATTATGAATATGTAATAACAATGTCACACAAATGAAAACTTTCAAACTGGCTGCGTTAGACTGGGATAAGTAGTGTTACACCCACAAACAGACAGATAATAAAGTCAAACCGCTGCCTGAAGAGATTAGATTTTGGTCAGTAACTGTATCAGATCAGTCTTGTCTCAGTTTGCTGCGCTTAATCCCATCAAACTCTTTAGAAACTCCTCAAACTACTTGTCAGTCTTCTCAATGAAGGTTAACCCTTTTTACTTCAGAATGGATAATAATAAGAAAAACTCAGAAATGTGTCAGTGAAACAGACAAAATAAGCATGGCCCAACAGGCAGTTCTTCAGACAGCTTAAATAAAGAGCTTGACAGTGCTTGTTTCCTTTTATTCAGTATTTAATTATTTTTTTACACCCCAGCTCTGGTTTTCTTCACAAACAGATAAACTGAAGCGGGACTGGCTGCAATGACAGACATTGTTGGGCCTTTTGTCAGCTGTCCTCTGAACCTGTCTGCCCAGAACTTGGAAAATTGTGTAACTGCAGGGTCAAAGGTCAACCTAACGAATAAAATGTGTGTGAGTGTAAATACACACGCACATACGAGTAACGGAGAGCTTGTATGGACATTGTGCCTCACCCGGACACCAACAATCATTTGCATAATTACTTTCCTCATACGGGCATACAAATTCAAGCGCACACTCTTTATGAGCAACAAGGACACACGAGTCGAGGGAGATACGCAAATAAAACCCAGAGTGATGAGAGAACAATGGTGTCCTTGAAGGGTCATTTGCTTCTCTTTGGAAATATTTTCGCCTAATTGTGATTTCTGACAAAGAGACGTCAGGGTTTGATGCACATGTGCAAATTATATTTTGGCTGAGGAACTATTAAACTTACACAACAGCATACCTGAGAGCACATTAAACAAGATCATAGTTAATGTATCAGACTATGTGAAACATTATATGCATGTAATATTTGTGATGATTGTTAGTGTTGGTCAGTCTTAGGGCGAGATGGAACATGCACACTGCTTTTCTCATTTTCTGCACTGTGGGGGAAAATCTGTGGAATTCTGACAGCACTACATTTATTAGTAGTTTTAAGCATGACCAAATTAGTAATGTTTTGATATATCTAAAAACCTAATATACAAATGTGCGTGTGAATCACGTCTGCCACACTGACCATCAACCCTGTAAAATTCAACCCAAAACTTTTTTGAATGCAGTAGCGTTTACAGTATTAATTGAAATTATATAAATTCCAAAACGTAATGTAACAGGGTTGAAATAACACAGCACTTTATAGTTTAGCTTCAGTTTATCTACAGTACATATGGTACAAAACTATTGGTCATTTTACAAGGCTGTAAGCACATATTTATGTTTTAGAAAGCACCACACATTTACAAAGAATGCTAGTATTGATTTTAAGTTCTCTGCAAGTTGAAACATTTCCTATATACTCAGCAGTGCTTAAACGCAGGGGGACTCAAGCGCACCTGCCACAGGAGACTAAATGCGTGGCAGCGGAGGCATGCCGTACGAGAGGGGCTGTATTATCTACAGTCTCTTCAGGATATCTGTCTTCCTGGTTGATGACAGTTTAGATGGAGATGTGGAAGGCAGACACCCAAGCATCAGGTGTGGCTGGGCTGGGTGGAGGTGTGTGGATGACAGATGGTGCTGATAGGGTGCGAGAGGTGCGAGGCAGGCTGTGTTATCTTCTGAGCAGGCGGCAGGCCTGTCTGTGTGATGTGTGTGCTGTCGTCTCATACTTTATAGCTCTTTTCCTGTCTGGTCTCCATCTCTGGAGTAGCACTCATGGTGCTGAAATGGGATTTGAAACCCCCTTACCCCATCTCCTTTACAGTCCCATCCTCTGCACCCAGAACCAGAACCAATCAAATCATTCCAGTTGATTGAGGTTGTCAAGGGTGCTCCTTGTTATTACTTACAAGAACAAGGTAGCAAGTAATTTGATTTTTTTTGGCAATTTGAGAAAGATCATAAAAACACAGACAAAAACTAAATACAGACACACAGTGACATAATCAATCCTGAGCTGTAATAAGCAGGAGGCAATATCTGTGCTATTAGCAGCAGCGCATGAAATACTAAGATACACAGGTTTGTATTTAAATGCAAATAAATGTGGAAAAAATAAAAAAATAAAGCAAAACAACAATGCAGTAATGACATTCTTGTGCCGCCTTATTCCCTCTTTTCCTGACTCAGCTGGTCTGTCTCTCTGTAATACATTTGTGAAGTCAGACTATATAAAAGATGGTAAATTTCAGCAGCTAAACCCCCTCACATGAGAAACATCCAGATGACTTTTAGAGAAATCCATATTTGGTTTGGAGGTTTGGAGTTCGATTCCTCATAGCAAACGTAATATGCCTCAACATTTATTGACCCCTCAGGGCAGACTGAAAAGATTAGACCATGAAAATTAACCTACAAGCAAACCTGAGGAGGCAGAACCTGGAACACTAGAGAATTCATACCAAATACCCACTGAACGTTATGGGGAAACTGTGCTGAGCCAAGCTCGTTCTTTATTATGAAACTGAAAGTTCCAGCTCCAAATCAATGACCCAAAACACACTTCAAAAAACACTCAAAAAATGGTTACAAACAAAGCGCTGGAGAGTTCTGAAATGGCCAGCAATGAGTCCAGATCTAAATCCCATAGAACAAAACAGCAGTTTTTGAGAAGGCATCCTTTAAATCTGAATGACCTGAAGCAGTTTGCAAATAAAGAGTGGTCCAAAATTCCAGTAAAGAGGTGTAAGAAACTCATGGTTACAGGAAGTGATTGATTTTAGTTATTTTTTCCAAAGGGGGTGTTACCAAATTTAATGGTGCCAATAATTTTGTCCAGGGTATTTTTTGGGTTCTGTGTGAAATTGTATCAGATTTGACTTTTTTGTTTTTTTTGTGTTCAAAATGTGAATACCAAAACATTTGCGACTGTAACAAATTTCTGAGAGAAGGGTTGCATTTTCTGACAGAATTGCAAGGATGCCAATATTTTTGACCATGACTCTATATATGTGCTTATATATATAGATATATATGCTTTATATATGCTTTTTCACTGTAAAAACACATTGCAATGATGAATTAAGGCTACTTTTAAAAAAGGTTTAAAAGGTTTGTGTTTCTACAACCTTTTTTCCCCAACATTTTACTTTGGTTGTCCAAATATGTAAACTGCATGTCATTCTTGGTTACATTATATGTGAGGGCTTGCATGTGGTTTCTATAGAATGTTTTTAAAATATTCTACTGCATTGTAACCAAACCTCACCCCAAAACCCACGCTGTTAAACTAACTTCACAGCATCTTATTTATTTTTGAGCAATGGCCTTCACCAGAGACTTCAGCTTCCATCCGTTCTTCCTCACAGGACTTTTAAACCTGCCTTCCACTTCTCTGTTATTGCATGATTGATTTGGCCTCCTGAAATGTCTTGTCAACTGGATTAATATTCTGTTTTTATAAAGAATGCGTTGTGTGTGTGGATGTATTTATTGATGGCCTGTCCATATGCAGAATGTGTTTTGTGTGAGCGTGTGTGTTTTGGGATTTTGATAAATGAAGGTAATAGACAGTTACAGAGTTACAGTTATGGCTGTTTTCATTTCATTCACCCTTTCTCTCTCATTCAGTTTTTATCGCTCCATTCTCCTTGTTCTGACAGAGACACACAAAGTGGAGATGTGTGGCTTTAATGGTCGCAGGAAGTGAAGGTGACACATTCTCCCTGTGTGTCCATATGTGAAGTGTGTGACTTCACATGGTGTTAATAAGAGCTAGCCATCAACTCTGTCCAACTACTGTGTGGTCCGTGTGTCATCTACCGCATCTCCCTCAACAGCTCTCTCTCTCTCTCTCTCTCTCTCTCTGTGATGTGGAATTAATGCCTTTCCCATGATGCCATTTTACTGGTTATTCTGTCAAATGAAGGGCACTGAAACAACCGCATCTTCATCATTACCACGCTGGCCTCTCTCTCTCTTTCTCTCTCCTCACCTCTTCCCTCTGTCATCTCCGCCTATCAATCAAAAATGTATTAAGTCCAAAGTGGGGCCGATCAAAGGCAGAATTCCTCCAAGGAGGACAGATAAGGCCTATCTCATTAATAAGTGCTTTAGCATCAGAGAAGACCTCTGCCTCCCTCCCCACCCCTGCCTTTGATATCTAATTATCCCAACCATCACACACACAGTGCACGCCTTCCATTCACTCTCTGTCATGCATGGAACATGCTACACTGATGTACATACACACACAGATGAACATGAGAATGTGAGTGGTGCTGAAAGAGCAGGCAAACACTAGATTTCTACATTTTCCAAAGGAAATGTGAGTGGTTTGCCAAAGCTCACTAACATAATGCTAGAATTTTCTGGGTGAATGCAATACACTTGGTAAGGTTCCAGGCAGTTGCTAGGGTGTTGCTAGGTGGTTCTTAAGGTGTTCTGGTTGGTTGCTAGGGTGGTTTACAAGGTAATGTTCCAGATTCAATACAAGTAATACTAGTTGATACTTCTAGTGATGTAATGCTGTGGATTACCACAGAAAACAAAGCCTTCTACTTTCAGAGTTTATCCAAAACATACAAATGTCCCAAAAAAAAGTCATTTACTTCTGACAAGGTGCTTAAGAAAAGTATGAATTAGACAACTACAGTTCAAACAACATACTACAGTATTTATTAAGTGTGTGAACTAAAATTTTAATTTCACATTACTGCTTTTAAACCACCTGGAATGCCTTGCCCCATATACTTCCATTTATTGTCAGTGCATTAGTCTAAATGCATTTTATAAATGCATTTGAACTGAGGAAACAAATCAACTTCATTTTCTGTGGTACTCAACAGCAGGCCACAGATGCTGCCAATAGAGTTTAAGTTGTATTTAAACCTGGAATGCTGAGAAGACATATGACACAGCTCAGCAAGGAGAAAAAGGGCAGAGAACGCGGTGAGAAGATAAAGGGCTGAGAGGAATGGACAAAAGAAAACAGGAGGAAAGAAATGAAGTGAGACGAAGGGAGAAGAAATCAGGTTCTTTTTCCTTTATTTCTCATTCTCCCTTGCTCCTTGGTTTTCTGTAAAAGAAGCTGTGACAGATAAGACTAAAACGACAGTGTGTCTATACTGAACAATCCTTTCACTGTGCCTCTCTCTCTTTCTCTCTCTCTCTGTCTCTCTCCCCCAGTCGCATCCCCCTCGCTGCTACTGTTCCTTCTGCTTAATGGCCCCCACTCAGATTTCTGTTGATGCCTGTGCTGATAGACCCTCTCCTGATAGACCTTCTCTCCTCAGGTCTACCTTCCACTTTCAGACCTGACTGCTGTACTCCGGGCTGTCACTTTCCAGAAACACAAATTCCAAAACATATAGATGCCCTGAACTAAGCCATTTACCTCAGACATTGTGTGACAAGTGCAGCCAATTCAGTCATTTTACAGTCATTTGCAGAGTAATTGTAAAACAGCATGATTTGCTAGTGTGCCACTATTGGACAATGGATGTATATGTATATGTTTAAAATATCCACTTTTAGATTAAGTGGTGATTTCTCACATTTTTATTTTGCCTTGTTTGAAGTCAGCAAGCTTATCATTGGCATTCCTACAAATCAAATTTTATTACTAGCATTTCAAAGACAGTAAGAGTGTAGTGTTGAAGTACGTACGTTTTGGGATCTGTTGCATCTAATGTAAAACCTTTTAAATTAATGTGGATGTTGGTCAAACAATGTAGCAAAAAATTTTATATTAGCACAGTTTATATTAACAGTAAATTTAGAAAATATGTTATTTTAGCAGAATTTCCAGTCTGTTAACTATGTATGATTGTGGGTAGATGAATGCAACGATTTACTGTACTTGTTGTTACTGTAGCTGTTATGTTGTAAATCAGTTTTACTCATAAATATACACACTCTCAAACACAATTAAAAGATTTAACTAACCTGGAGGAGGGTAAAACTGTTCTCCTTGAGTTAAAATATTACTAATCGCTCAGGGCTGTACTGAGCAAACAGGCGGAGGATTTAGCAGAACAAAACAGAGCAAACATACCCCATACGACGCACAAAGACTCAAAGGCAACTTTAAATGAGGCCTTCATCTTCGCTCCCCTTGTTATGAAGACGTGTGTGTTGAAAGAGTGCGAAAACAGGCATTAAAAGCTCAACAAAGTGTTCGTCAAAAACTCAGGTCACAATGTTTACAAAAAGAGGAAATTTTAATCCAATCAGAGAGTCTTCTCTTTGCTTTCCTCCGCTCTTTTCATGAGCTTAAGACACAAATTAAAAAAGAAAACAGCACAACTAATTAATTTACTGATCATGAAAAAAACGCCGGTTCTGTGTTTTAAAGTACGAAAGACAGGCAAAAAAAGACGTGAGAGAGAAAACAGAAGAACCAGCAGCAATGAGGATTGTTTTTCCTGCTATATATACTGTTTGTTAAATGCTAATGTTTAAAGGGGCTGAAAATCTCCTGTCAGTGAATAAAGGCTGAGTTTTGTGTTTTTAATAAAAAATAAAGTAAAAACCACTGGAATAACAAAACATACATGCCTCATGTACAGGACACGAGCTATAAGAGCAAATAACACCTTCGCTTTACATCACGGCACCACAATGCTGGTTTCAGTGGAAAATTCCAATTTGGCAGAATTTATGAAAAACTGTACACAGTTGTGTTAAATATAGTGTTTCATATACACAAACCATAACCTTTATCTTTCCCTGTGTTCTTCTCTCTAACTCTGTGACCTGTAGTTGTTCTGTGGCCCAAGAGCTTGAATAACTGTCTGGTGCCAGGCTTCTGCACCCAGAGGCTAATAAGAGATGAGGAAGGGGTCGGGAAAAGGGTGGTGTGTCTTGAGTGTGTGTGCCTCTGTCCGTTTGTCTTGTTCCCTTTACCTGACCCTGATCATGGGATCTGGAATCAGCCATGGCAGACAACACAACTATATAGTGAAGAAACAGCAGAACAGCTAATATAACTATTTGGCCTTTTCAGTGTCTCCTAACTTCGTTGTGAAAAACAAGCAGCATTCCCAGAATTCTCTTTGCAACTTCTTTAGTTAAGTACATCCCAATTAGCAATTGTCCGCTACTGAAAAACAGGGTTTTTTTTTAAATATATTTTCATAATCATGTAACTGTCGCTTTTCATATCTGTCTCGAGAAGTAATTTAATTCCTCCATTCGCTGTGGAGACAAGGGCTACTGATGAGCACATCGCCCCAGGGCAGGGCTCTCTTTTTGGGCATGAGGGGGATGGCTCCCTGGGTGGTTCGGTGTGGATGAAGACTCTTGAGCTCAATGACGGGTCTGGTTGTGATTTTGTCTGAATGTTCACTGCTTTTTTCCCAGGGATCCCCGGTGATGTAGAGGTCAGGAAGGTTCCAGTCAGTGTGTTTTGGGGACTGTGAGTGTGTGTGTGGCACAGTGTTGTGTGTGGCTTTTTTGTTGTAGCTGTAATTTTTTGTCTTTTCGATGAAGAATGTCCTTATAATTAGGAAATATAACTTTAATCACGCCAATAACAATTTAGTTTAGTTTAAAAAATGTGAAAAATAACAACAAAAAAGTGCCAAGCTGTAACAGACCAAACACATTTTCAAAGCTGCTTAATCAGACTGGAGTATTTTAATAAATTATTTATATGCATTTTATACTGTATCGATAAAATATTAATCATTTCTCATCACAATGCATCCATTTTGTCACGCTATCGTTGACTAAATCTAAAACCTTTCATCAAAAAACATTTTCGTCAGTCATTTCTTGGACAAGATTAAAACACTGAGACGGCAGACTTTCTTAACAAGTCAAAGTAAACCAGCTTTATCCTCTGATCCAGCTTACCAGACATGCAATTTCATTGGGGTAATCACATCCTAACCACCTCCTTTTCTTATATGCCACTTAAAACAGGAACTGACACACTTAAAATGTTACTATTGGACGGGGATTGATATGACCCAGGAACATACAGGTCAGTTAAAACGGTTCTCAAGGCCACTCTGAATAACAATTACGCTTACATTTCAGCTTTCCGTACTCCCACACATCCAGCTAATCTCCGACAGGAAAAGGTTTGGGGGCATTCCTAACAAGTTCAGAGAACACAAGGGTATTGGGTCAGTGTTGATTTTGGATCCTCATGGACCTGCCCCTTATATAAACGTCTCCCAAAATCTAAATTTGCCAAAGGCCGACAAATTCATCAAGCACAAATAATTACTTCTTGGACTTAGTTTGATTCATGCAATCACTCAGAGTGGTAAGGTGACCTGCGGAGGGGTGTGGGGGTGGGGCATGGAGGGTGAACCAAAAGGTCATTGCCAGGTCACCATAAACCATAAAAGTGAAACAGATGGGAGAGAAATGCGCCGTTCAGAATCAGCACTTTCACCATCTTTATCTTTTAGGTATTTTCTCTCCTTTAGCAGGGATTACGCTGGTTTTAGCTCAAGTGTACGTCCTGTTTTCTTTGCAGAATCAGACTCATCATTCTCAAGCCACATGAGATGCTGATATTAGTGCATGGCACCCTCGTGTAAACAGCTTACCCTTTTAATACAGCAAATTAAAAATAAAAAGTTACATTACACTTCTAAAAACTATTTAAAACACTATTTATCATCGAACATATGTATTCAAGTCACTGTATGAATAAAATGATTTTTTTTGACCCAGGAGATTAGACATTGAAAACCAGAAACTACATTAAAGACACACATGCTTCTATATTTAATCACGATATATTACTAAAATCGTCCTGCTGATTCAATTTGGGTCTCTAAATGCATTGGAAATGACAAACTTTAAACTGCTCCGTCTGAGTAAATCAAAAAGTGGCAAACGGCACACTCCCGAACATTTTTTCCCAGAGTGCACCACGGCTCCCGTCGTCCGCCTGTCTGCCCTCTTTTACTTTCATACTTTCTATTTTTGAGTTTTTGTTTGCTTGTTTCTTTCCTTATCATACTATCTGGAATTCAACTCCATGGCTCTGATAAACATGCGGCACCACTTTGTCTCTCTCTCTCTGTCTCTCTCTCACTTTCTCAGATGAAATTGTGATTTAACAGGCATGACAGTACAGGCACAAGACTCCCAGCATGTGAAAACAAACAAACAAATCAATAAGATAAGTCTGAAATATGTACAGAATCTTATTGTTATAGAAAACTAAAAAATGTGCAAAACCGGCAGAGCTGCCCCGGTGCAGTGAGGTGTGAGAAAACAGAGACATATCAGAGAACAATGAGCAGATTGTGACTTTACACTATGACCTTTCTCTTCAGGGTCATCTGAGAGGTACACCATCTTTCATTCAACATCATGGACAACATGGAGCAGAAGTCAAAAACTGCTTCTGTTTATTCTGTTATTCTGCAATGATATTAGATGAGAGCAGATGGAGATTTTTCATCTGGGAAAAAGCCCTGAATAAGTTTCCTTATGTCTCAGAACAGTTTGAGAAGATCTTCCAAAAATTGTGGTCAGATTTGAGTAGATACAGAGGTTTGCAATCAACAGGCTGAGATAATCTGGTCAAATTTCTCATGAAATTCTTTTAAGACTAAATTATCTAGTCTATGACTGAATGATGATTCTAGCATCATTTTGGAAGGTATTGGAAGTCTAATTCTCATTCACTTTCATTATATGAAAAAAGATCAATAGGACTAAATGTTAACATTCCTTTAATTTTTATCTCTGCCCTTTTTGCACTGTATATCAACAGTTGCCTCAAAACCTTTTTATTTCAATTATGAAACAAAGCTGATGTTAAAATAAATCATAACTGAGAATAGAAGTCTT
>JAZGTI010004425.1:0-28177 GCA_036877585.1 Botia kubotai | reverse complement strand
AGAGAGAGAGAGAGAGAGAGAGAGAGAGAGAGGAAACTAAATAAAGATATTGGGCACAAAACATCTTGTCAAAACAGATTTTTGATCTTTAAAAGTTTCTGAGAGCAAATAATTCAACACCTTGAATTGAAAGCAGATATGAAAGAAACATTAAACTAGATGAGGTCATGATCAAAGATCATGATGATGTACATAACGTTCTCACTTTAGCAATTAAAATGTCATTAGAAAATGATCACGTATAAAGGTATAATTTTAGATTTCCTCCACGTCACATTGTAAAGACAATCACAACTGAATTAAATGTTGTTAATAGTTGTCATAGTTACACAATATCCAGAGAGCCTCTGCTGCAGCATCACTTTACAGATAACATTGCGGAAAAAGTGAATCAAAGGTCAGACGTTAAGAATCAGATATTATCAGACCACATCAAAGTCAGAAATACAAGCTTATGTTTAAACTGTGCCCAGTTCCGCGTACTGCACAGAAACCACACACAGAACTAGCGCATAGATGGAGCAGAGGAACATTGGTGAATGTTTAGAGAATGTGTCGTACCGTTTCAAACATTTTAGGATGTCCGACGCAATCTGAAGAGATTCCAGCTGTCTGTTGCGTTTCCTTACGAAACAACTTTTCGTTGAAAGACTCCGTACAGAAGTCAGATGTTCTGGAGAAG
This sequence comes from Botia kubotai, assembly GCA_036877585.1. NCBI lineage: Eukaryota > Metazoa > Chordata > Actinopteri > Cypriniformes > Botiidae > Botia > Botia kubotai. The sequence continues at coordinate 27,495 of JAZGTI010004425.1, read as the reverse complement.
GTTTGTGAATGCAGTGAGATCTGCAGCCGGTAGCGTTATATTGGTCCGTGTGGCTGTAGAAACTCTCTGAAAACAGTGATGTGTCGGTATATAATCACAGACCAGGGAAGCTACACAGGGAGTCGGTGAAGACTGCGCGCTTACCTCAGCTGTGACTGTGTCTTAAATCACGAGATCGGTCGTGTCTCTGCCTCCTTTTCTCTTTCTTGCTCTTTTCTTTTGGTTGAAGCGTGAGCGCGCGTTGAACGCACCGCGTTTCAGTCCAGGAAAGCAGGAATGACGCTCCGGGCTCCAAACGCCCCGCGGCTGTCAGCTCAACCCCGCCCGAGCTGAGGCGAGTTCCGCCATCACATCTGATGTGACTCTGCACGGGTGAAGCTTTACCTCCGTGTGTCCTTTAATCGTGTCGCAGAGAAATATTCCGTTTGTTTCTGTCTCTGGGTTTGTAAGCTTGCAAGAATCTGACATTTGTTTAATATGTATTTTGCTTCAGTGCTGTAATAATATTCTGCTGGTCTGTTAAAACTACAGCGCACAATCCAGCCAAACATTTCCATATCTGTCTTTCAGATGAAAGACAGGATCATTGAGATAAAGAAACATTGTACAGAAAGAATATTTCACTGTTTAAACGTTTTATCAACGTTTCCTCCATCGACCGTCAGACAGTGACCGAATTTCCCCACAGGCGCAAATGATCAGAAAAAAACATGACATTTTTATTTTCTTAAATAAATGATGATATGATATATGATATGAGTCTTAATTTCTGTGTCACACTTTGAATTGTCGGCATGTGTTGTAATGAACATAATACGACACGAGGGAAGGAAATTTGTTTGGGTTTCTCGCCTCGGGCTGAAATTGCTTTCATCAGACGAACAGCAGGAAGATATTGGAGTTAATGAAAGAAACAAAGCATGCAGTTTCATTCAAAAGATTTATATAGATCAGACTGTCGCCACACTCATTTAATGTACAGGTGGTGAGAGGAGAAATATCATCATAATGATGTGCATCAGAACAACAGCTGTATCAGAGTAACCTTCACCATCTCTGGTCTCACAGTTGTGCTTATAGCCAATGACACAACACTGAAGATGAAGATTGAAATAAAGACATCTGTCCGTCATCCGGCACAGCGCCATCTGCCGCCCATCAGCGCATCCACTGCCGTTCAACAGCTTGCAACATGTTCTGATGCTGTTGCATTTTGTCTTTCGTGGTAATTACATTTTTCAGAGTCTTTTGTAGTCATTTCTACAAAAAAGAAGTTAGTTCAAAGTTAGTTAGATCTTGTTCTCGTGCCTCCAGGTTCGTCTAGCGCAAAACCCAATTATACAAGATTAATTTCTGCTCGCTTCTTTTTAAACATGAATTCGGTGCTGAGGAAAGAAAACTGTGGATATCGGCTGATTCGACACTGTGAAGAGAACAGCATGTGTGAAGCTGTGGGAGATACAGAGGGGACAGAAGAGGACGAGATGAACATCAACAGTGGTTTGTACTGCTATAAGGAGAGTCGAGCTTTTGTTTCTAATGCTGGGGTAAAGCACCACAGAAATAACTCAATATATTAATATACAAACTTACCTTTCAACCAGTGGCTGAATGGCAGCTGTTTAGTAAATATGCACTGGAGTGGAAACATCAGAATAAACTCCAGACTGCATTTCAGCGACTTCAGCTTTCCGTCCAGCTTGATGTCATGCAGCGTTCTGTACACAGACCAGAGAACAATACATCACTTTCTGACACAGCTGCATGTGTTTTCAGACATTACATACACAAAACACTTCAGTAGAGTTATAATATATATTATAATTATATTGCTATAATTATTATTACCTCTAAACAAAGTTGCTTTCAAACCTGATGGTGAAGATCTGTCATGACTGTTGGGACTGATCACTATGACACAAGCAGACACTGGTATAGATGCGTTTATACTGGTTGGTGATGCTCAGTTTCCTTCACTGACCATTGTGAGACCATTACAGTGAAAGACATGTACAGTCACATTTAAAAGGACAGCTCATCTGACCCATTTTGTTTTCTCGGACCCCATACACTTTTCATTGTATAGAGAAAGAGGATAGTGAATGTTCTCCTTCCAGTATCTCCTCCTGTGCTCCACCAGAAGTCATACATGAGTGAGAACATGGAGAGGATTTTCAGTTTTGAGTGAACTTTCCCTTTAATGAGACATCATTAAACAAATTTGTTTTGTCGTTTACCTTGTTTTATTCAAACTTGTTTCAGTGGAATGATCTGAAATATGGCAGCAAAGAAAGACAGAAGCACTGAGGAACAAGGCTTGTAAGAGCACACACGGTCCTTCTCTACAATCTGCTTGTGTAACAGTTCTGCCTTTTACATTGTTATCATTTTAAATGTACGAATTCTCAACCCCCCCCCCCCCTCTATTTAAAAGGAACCTATGGTCTGTTTATATTCACCCGTTCCAGTATAGAGGGTCACTGTGTCCTAACCATCATACAGATCAGTGGTCCTAATCAGGCGTGACACGACAATGAATGTTCATCAACACTTACAAATGTTGCCTGACACTAAAATTCACAGCCAATCGGAACATATTTGAGGTTTAGTACAGTTATGTGCAGCGGAATTATGAACCAATCAGATTTAATTGTGCTAGACACCAGGCAAGTCAGCAAGTCCTGTCGCTCAGATTTACTGTACATTGTACTGTATCTAGCTAGAACCCGATGCAACAAATCTATTTGATAAGCAGAACAGCATTAATAAAAAAACAATGCACAGCTTAAAAAAGAATGAGAAACAAAACGCTCGGGGGCAAGACAGCTGTGTGGTGTGAAGGCACTATGATGCAAGAAGATTCTTCACCCTCAGCTGCAGATTCACACGTGTGACACTGTTCTCACAGGTACACACACACACACACACACACACACACGAGCTCTGCTGAATCTTTGAGTGGCAACTACACAATGAGCTTATAGACTCTGCAACACTGTGGTGGAACAAGATGATAATTAGATCAAGAACGTATGATTTTTAAAATAAGAAATACATGCCAATCTGTGCTGCTATCTTGGGTTTATAATGCACATATGGGTTCTTTAAAAGCAGAAAACTTTCCACAAAACTCTCATTTTGTGCCTCAAGTCTTTTTAGCAAGTATTAGTAATTTGTGGAATTCCTTTTGATTTATATCATCATTTTATACAATCATTTATAAGTTTTGCTTTCAATTACATTTACTGTTGGTTGAAATCATTGATGCTGAGGGACTAAATGAATCGACGGCAGGTAGCTTCACCAATCAGCAGTGAGAGTTTATGGACGGGACATCAGAGGAGGCTGTTAGACCAATCAAAAGAGTCAAGCTGCTTTAGAGAAGGCCAGCCTCCCCAAGAACAACAGAAAAACAATGAAGCCGTGAAAACAATAATAAAACAATGAATGAACGTGCTTGCAAAAGAAGTTTTTCAGGTCCACTGGTTAGGGAGTAAATTTTGGTCAGATTGTATAAGAACGGTCCGGTGGAGGCGGGGCTGTTAGTCTTCTCCCTCCAATCATCTGCTTTCATTGGTAGAGCTCGTTGGTTATGATATGTTGCAGTTTCTCTCTCAGTTCTCTGAAGCTGGGCCGCTCCACAACATCCAGAGTCCAGCACTGCTTCATGATGTCATACACCACTGGCGGACAGCCGTCCGGAGCATCCATCTTATAGCCGTGCTCTACACGCGGAACCACTTCCTTCAGAGGCTGAAAGCAGAGGAAGAGAGGAAACCAACGGAATCATGAGTCGAAATGGCCAACAGCGCCCTCTACATGTTAATGCACACATTTATATTACATTTCATTATTTCCTATTAAAATGAGTATCATAATAAAATATGTAATATATAGTTATTCAAAATAATTCAAAAACAAAGCAAATATTTTATTTATAGTGATAAATTAATATCATTTATAATAAATATGGTATAATCATGTTATTATAAAATAGTAAAATAGTTACGACTGTAACATTATGCAGAACATTTTAACTACGACAGTTTTAAAGTGACTCTTACAATTCTCGGATAGGGAACCCGACCAAAGGAGTAAATCTCCCAGAGCAAGATGCCATAACTCCACACGTCTGACTTCGTGGAAAACTTCTGTTTATTCGACGGAGAGGAAGGACAGAAAAGAGTGTTTTACAATTCTGAACGTTTGTAATGCATCTGTTTAAATGAGCACATGAAAAGCAGACAAGCCACCTTCTCTCGTAGGGCCTCGGGTGAAGTCCACTTCACGGGGAGTTTGGCTGTGTCTTGAGTTGAAGACACTTCCTTCGTGAGGCCGAAGTCGCTGACTTTAGCGAGGTTCTCCTCGGACACGAGAACGTTACGAGCCGCCAGATCTCTGTGTACAAAGTTATTCGCCTCGAGATATTCCATCGCCTTACAAACGTCCCTGAAAACCAGCAGGACAAATGAAGCGGATGAAGACATTCAGAAACATAAATGTAAACGCATTAGAAGTGTAAACGGACTCAAGCGTTTTGAGTATGTGAAAACATAACGAATTAATTACAAATAAGACAAAGAATAAACTCACATCGAGAAATTAATGAGACAATCTCCACCGATAACAGTTCGTCCTCGCGAGCGCAAGTAGTCCACCAGACTGCCCTGAAACAGCAGCACAGCAACAAATGAAGACATGAATTAGTATCGATGCTTTGAATGTGTCATGTTTTATACTGCTGTGACATCATTATAAAACTGACCTTGGCCATATATTCAGTGACAATGTAGAGATTTCCCTTCTCCTCCACGATCACACCCAGCAGCTGGACCAGGTTATTGTGCCGCAGTCGCCTGTGAGCAATAACAAACAGCCTGAGGAAGTCAGTCTGATAAACACACAGTATGTGCTGAGGAGAGGAACATGAATCGAGAGAATGTACGTCATGACGGAGGCCTCAGCGACAAACGCCTGCGCCGTGGCGTCGTGTTTGATGCACTTTACTGCAACTTTCTGGCCCCTGTAGTTTCCCACCATCACATCTAACACACAGAGATAACAGTGTCAATGACAACAGCTGCCTGAATGCCACGATTCAGTCAGTATTCTAGATCTACTCTAGATCCATGTAGAAATCTCATCATGTTTCCTCCCTACCGGACATGAAAATCTCACCTCCAAACTCTCCCTTCCCAATAGTCTGCAGAAGTTTCAGATCCTTCCTGTTCAGAGCCCAGCCACCTGTGAGGAACAAAAACTCATCATGCTGAGAAACAGCAGTGAGAACACAGTCTACAGAATCTAGAAAGAGGTGTTCAGAACCGGGTCTCACTTCTGGAGAACTCATCCTGAGCCGCCACTGTCCCTTCCATGAGTTTGGGTTTGATGAGTCTGGTACACAGTCCATCTGCATCTTTAGTGTAGTGCTGTTAAATAGAGAAACAGGAACAGATGATGAACAAAACATGGAACCTGGTCAAGAAAACATGCTTACACTATGACGTGCTTTAGTGGGTGATTTCTTGCACACAAACACACGTCAGTTAAGACAGTTTATGATGTCATGTTCATTAAAACCATAACTGAAGAGTTACTAAATAAACAGGAATGTCTTAAATAATGATATAACGGTGTTTTTAACAGAGAGCACTATACAGATGTGTAGCGGTATTCACCAGCAGGCGGCGCTTCAGTGTATCGAGTATATTGTGTTGAGTGCGCTCGTTTCACATCGAGTATTAATCGGTTTTAAACGCCATCTGTCCGCTGCGATAATCGCGACCAGACGCACAGATAATATTGCAGCAGAAATGAGACGCGTCGACGGAGCGACTGTTTCCTCTTTGTCTCTTCCTCCTCGTGCACTGTTCCAGGAACTGCAGCTAGGGCGCGCGCAGTGCTCACTAAAGGCTAAACGCTTTCTACTTACTATCTCTGTAATGTACTTGCAGATTTATTTGCTTAATGCAAGAACAAGATACAAACGCTGCATCATCTACAGTAACTGGACATGTGATATAACAGAGCAGACTGCAGCTTTAATATGTGTTTTTTCGCTTCTGTAATACAGACAGACTGACACTCATGATGATCGCTACTCCAATAATTACACCGAGCCAGAACAGAAAGTCCATTACAGAAAGAGTGAGGAGATATTTAGGAATTAATCCACTGATCACCGAAAGCGAAGTGACATCTAAACTCAATCTAGAATTACCAGAACAGAACCAGTCTAAAACGTCAGCATTAGATTACTGACTCATGCCACAGTCTGATGCTGATCAATAACAGTTATATAGTTAAATAACAGTTATGATGCAAGAGGTTTTCACCTAGCTATGCAGTAGACATTACTGTACAGAACCTACACAATAATGTTCTGTTATGGTTTACACACTAAAATGTTACACATACAGTAGTTGGTTCTTTCTAACAGTTTCATTTGACAGATTTGATATAGAATCACAAATTAAACACTTAATTTTGTTTGTATTCTTTACTCTTAATTTCAAGAGTGGAAAGAGTGACATGTACAAACACATAATAAAACGCTAACTTCACCACTTTTGTACACCAATGTCACATCCTCTCACAACCCTGGACTTAACCTTTGACACCACAGCTCAAGGTGTGTGTGTATAAAGTCATTTCCTGGAGTCTGTCGTAACTCTCGCTCCATTGCTCTGGTCAGTGCGTCTACTGTGGACTGACTTCCTGTTTTGTCTATTTTTAGCGCAGTGTGTGGTGATCGGTTGAAAATGTTGACGGAGGCAGTGTGAGCACTAACAGGAAGGATTTGACAGTTTCATAACCGGTCGAGCTGAATGTGTGTGTGTGTGTTTGAGCTGAAAATAGTATGAATGTTACTATCTATACTGTCCTTAGAAATGCTTGCAGTGAAATAGCACAAAGTTTTCTGAGCTCCTGTTGATCATCAGCTCTCTCACCTCCATGAGCTGCATGAGGTTTTCAAAATACTCCTCCCCTCACCTTCATGAGCTGCATGAGGTTTTCAAAATACTCCTCCCCTCACCTCCATGAGGTTTTCAAAATACTCCTCCCCTCACCTCCATGAGGTTTTTAAAATATACCTCCCCTCACCTCCATGAGCTGCATGAGGTTTTTAAAGTACTCCTCCCCTCACCTCCATGAGGTTTTTAAAGTACTCCTCCCCTCACCTCCATGAGCTGCATGAGGTTTTTAAAGTACTCCTCCCCTCACCTCCATGAGGTTTTCAAAGTACTCCTCCCCTCACCTCCATGAGCTGCATGAGGTTTTCAAAGTACTCCTCCCCTCACCTCCATGAGCTGCATGAGGTTTTCGAAGTACTCCTCCTCATCGATGGACAGTTTGCCGTTGTGGTAGATGATGCGGTAATGCTCCACCTTGCCGTCGCAGCTAACACACAGGGTGTAGTCGCCGGGGAAGTTGGTGCTCTCGCGCACCAGGAAAAGGCCCGTCTCCGGGGGATACAGAAGACGCTCCGCCTGCTCACGCGTGATCTTTCCATGGAACCATCTGAGTGACCACAGAGAGAGGAGTTGTGTTTAACATGCACAGCATTTTTTAAATAACATCTTACAGAGTCATCCACAAACAACACCCTGGACGACCTCAGTCACCATTCTCTTACATATTTGCCAACCAGAAAGTCCAAATAGTTTGTATGGTTTAAAATGATTAAATAGCTCATATATATAAAGATTTGTAGTTGAAATGACTGTTTACTTTCAACTACTAAAAACTACTTAAAACACATTTGCTTGACTAAAAACAACGCCATATAACATTTATTACAATGTATTCATGTAAACAAATATGTAACTAGTAAAAATTATGTAACATTAAAATAGCACTACAATAGTAAAAAAAGTATATTTAAGTGTATAGTATTTATAAGTAAGCTACACTATTTTTGTAACATGTTACAAATGTAGAATTATTTCTATATACGATTGGTAGGGGGATCAAAAACAAAAGTGACTCAGACAGTATAAAGCACAAGACTGAGAGAATGAGGCACAATTACAGGCTTTCAAAAAGACCAGCGGCTTCGTCTGGCCCTTCTGTGGCGCTTCTGGCATGACAAACACTCAATCTGTATCTCTGTTAGCCTCAAGAAAACATACACAAGGTCTAAAATAAACCAAACACGCATGAAAATGACCAGCACCATCCAGAAGCCAAACACATCCACAGCTCAATCTGAAATCCTCTCTTACACGTTTGAAACTGATCTCATCCGTCATGTTTTAATCATTTAACTCAGCGGTGCTCGTGCAGGCTGACAGAGATCAAAGCTCGTCTTTGGGATGTGAAATTAAACTCAGATAATGTCACAGAAACGTCTGCATCAGTCTGTGTATTGTTCCAGCACACAGCCGGCAGTAATTGAAGAATATCACGTGCTCTCTCTCAAACAAAAGACCAATCGTGATGTGCCGCTCGCTCGTTTGCATATCAGACAACCAGAGATGGAGTTTCCACGTCACACACACACACACACACACACACACACACACACACACACACACACACACACACACACAGGGTACTTACGGCATTAGACTCAGTTTGCCCCCGGACTTCACACCTTCTCTTTTCTGCACATAGTTTGCCGGGATGATTCCCTCCCGTCCTGCTGAGTTCTTTGCTTTGTACCAGTTTGGATCCTGGAACAGAAAAACCCATCAGCACAAACTCCAAAAGCTGCAAAACATTTGTGCTTCAACTCTACTGAGACTCAGTTTCCAAATCTGAATTGAATGATTGTATAAATTCACAATTTGACTCTTGAAATAAAGAAACCAAACTTAGTTTAATCTATTTCGAAACATTTACGACATCCAGGAATATGTGTTTAATGTTTCTGTCATTAATTTGGATTTCTGACATTGTTTGTAATGACATTTGTTTCATTATAGAATATAGAATCTTTTCCCTGATGTTCTCACTCACAAATTTACCTTCGTGACTCCAATAATAGTAAGAACATCTCCTCGGCACATGGGCAGGTCTCGGTCTGTTGCTCCAGAGAAGTTGTATCTGGCCACACACTCAGTGCCTGCAGGCCAGGTCTAGAGAGGGCAGAGAAACAGATGAGGAACAACCTCTGACCTCATTCTTAAAACCTCACTGAGGAAGTTCTAAAATGATCATAATAAGTTCTCTCTGTCCTCTCAGTGCAGATATAGGAAGCATCATAAATGACATAATATCCTGAGGTAAACATCTGAAGGATCTTGTCATACCTCTACGGTAGACATAGCTGAAGAGAAACGACCACACACTGTCGATCGGTTTCAACTGGCACATCGGAGCTGAGCCCCGCGGCGTACAGCTGCAGCCAGAAACCGCCAAACACCTGTTGACACGAGACAGCCAAAAATGACACGAATGATAACAAAATAATGACAATAGTCACTGCACGAGTGTTTATAAACTGAACACACATGGCAAAGCTTATCTTCAGGGGTTCCAAGAAAATGAGCTCAAAATTAGCAAATGCAGAAAAATAGACACGCACAGACGCACACGCACAGACGCACACGCACAGACGCACACGCACAGATGCACACACCTTCGAAGGGGATGCAGCGGATGTAGATTTTCCGATGCTTCAGACAGGAAGAGCTGAACAGCAGGCAGTTTACAAAAATATTCTGTTAAATATTCAGTGTGAACGGAAGGTGACAAGCTGAGCTCAAAGTGAACTCATGTTCTGTGCTAAAGAGAGTCACCTTACAAAAGCTAAATGTACCAGAAAAGCTTTACGGCCAGTTATGCACGTTTCAATTGCTTAAGAGCTTCATACAGCATGATAATGCCCAATATTATATAATGCATCATAAATTAGATCATTCCACATAAACATACAGCAGTAAATACAGCAGCAGCATTCCACAAACACAATTTATCATTAGAAAAGTACAGTCGAAAATCCCACCACAGCTCGACAGCAGACAGAAGCTGAAAAATGATTTTCACTTTCATAGTGGTTATGAGCAACAGAAAGCTGAAGTTATTACTGCACTTTTCCACTATAAGTTTAGAAGACAGAAATCTTTTGAACATGAAGTGACAACACAATCTTGCCATGTACATTTCTCACTGAAATAAACTGGCAGCTAGAAACGATTTCTCAGGAGAATCAAACTGCACCTGAAACGATGTCATTTGAAGAGACGACACAGATAACTGCTGACTAACACAGACTCACAAGCACTCAGAAATCAGCTTTGCAACAAGAATGTGTATTAAAGTTAATAAGCTCATTCAGAGTTCATGTTTATTTAAGTGTTAACAGATGTAATCTGAATGTGTTTTTATACTGCTTGAATTTCACACTGAATCAATACTCTGGCCTTGATTTCAGGCTTTCCTGAGTAACGCAGCGCATGTGGAGCGCTGGTGAACGGAGTCCCTTGACCTCAAAAACACAACCAACTTTTACTGGCACTGTGGTTGGTGCAAAACAACGTTGACTTGAAACATTTGCAGCAAATATGATGTCACTTCCTGCCTGAGCTGCTGAGACTAATGCTCTTCCTGTACTGGCAGGCAGGGGTTGGTGGGCGATGAGCACTGCAGGATGAAGTGTGTAGGGTAGAGCAGCGGACTGCAAAAGGAATGCGAGAAGAACACAACAGACTTCCCTTTAAAAACAGTCTCCCCCCAGCAGCACCACTGCCTCATATAATATAATACTGCCTGTACAGAAATAACACGAATCATCTAAAGACAGGAAACTGATTCTCGATGTAGCAGCTGTTTTAAACGTCACAATATTCAATTCCCAGCTGTTATTTTTTAACAATGGTACATACCAATACAGCATCTGTTTTATACAGCGGTAAAAAACATTCATGAGGGTTTATTTTAAATCAATAAGAGCTAAATATTCTCAGAAAATGCTTGATTATAGCTAATTCTACACGTATATACAAACTTAAGTTGATACTAAACGTTTATTTTACGTTGGTTTAAATCTGATTTAGCAAACGACCATAGCTCATCTTCAGAGATCTGGTCAGATCTTTAGATGTGGAGAACAGAAGAGAAGAGCTACATACAGTTTCAGTGAGTTTGCACCTGTTTTCAGCTCATGTACTGGCCATGTGTAGTTACCCTGTTTCTGATCTTCAATCAGATCGAATCTTGGGTTTTTTGACAATCTGATCACATTTTCAAAATTTCAAATTGAACAAACATAAGATGACACACATCTCAAGACTGGATTCACCTTATTAAATCATCTAACTAGAGTGCTGACACTTGAGCTCACCCTGAACACACACACACACACACATAGAATCATGCAATCATGTGAAAAACCTCTACCATGAGATGGAAATTAAACAGCAGAATACTGAACAACATCTAAACTGATAAAAGTGTGAAGTGAGTGAGAAGTTGACATTTACAGAGAAACACGTGCACCAATCAGAATCAATGAGCTTCAGTCTGCTCTGAGATCAGCAACAATTTTGGGGCGTGTCTTGGCAAATCCCTGGTTACAAATGATATCATTGTTTAGGAAAAGCATGTAGAGGACTACGCCTCACAAGAGGACTCTTCATTCCTCAGATCTGAGACAGACTTGTCATCCTGAGGAATGAAACCTCACAGCAGACGTCTGGAGAACAGCAGAAGGCTCAGCAGCCCTGACTTCGCTCCACTCTGGAGGCTCAGCAGACGATGAGCTGCAGAAGTTTCCAGATAGTTTGGTGTAGAACCACAGATTTGACAAACGTATCTTTGTGTGCCAGGGCTGCTCATCCCAACCCAGTTCTACAAAGACCGGGTCCACCGCGTGGACGGCCGGGCAGACTGACAGTCTGAGAGATTCAGTGTGAAGATCTCCTCCAGGCTGCGTGAGGAACCTGGAAACCAGCTTCAGCCACTGAGAACAAAGATGTGCTGAGATACAGGAGAGGAAAACTCACCCTTTCATTCTCCAAACCCATCCACTATCAAACATTCAACATGCTAGATCACTTACTAACTAGTACTGGTCAGTGTATGACTATCTATCTACTATACTCATGTACAAGAGAAACTGGAATGCTCTTCATTTCTTTCCATCATAAATGGGGCGTCTGTGAAGAGTGTAATGAGTACAGTCAGTCAGTCAGTTTCAGGAGACGTGCTCATTTTAGATCAGCTATGAAGTGTTAATAAACCCCTGAGAACATGTGCGTGCGAAAATGATGTAAGACGGTGATTTAGAGTTATATATATAATAAAGAAACACACACACACACACACACACACACATATAAACTTCGTACTCTCACTTTGTTGGTCTGAGGCTGTGTTATGTGTAGCTCTTACTATCAGGACACTGGGGCAAGATCTGACAGGTTCTGTGTGATTCTGACCTCAGATTTCTCTAGCTGCTCCCCACACTGCATTCACAACATCATACAAACATTTCACAATATCTCTCACTGTCCTGAAACCCAATACAACCACCTGTACAGTCATACTGTCATCTCATGTCTAAATACAAACACCTTCACACCAAACAACAGGTCCACACTGCACACTAGTAATGACTTCAGCTAATCACCATGGTCACCATGAGAGACCAATCAAACAGCAGGAAAATCCTCATGCATGTCATTAATATTTATGCCATGAATTCCTCAGTGTTGGAACACAGAGTGTTTTTATGATAGACACAAAAGATGGATGAAACAACACAGACAGAAAAATGCTTTAAATTCTGACATATGACACAGTATATGACAGAATGTGACTTCTTTTATAAACATGGCTAACATATTTCATTTATTAAAAACAGAACATGATAATATCCAGAAAAATGGAAATATTAAACACAAACAAACGACAACCAAGACACCAGAGTGCATGACGCTCACTGCTAAAGAGACCGTCTCATATCATCAGCCTTTATAATCACTTCCTCTCATTTCTGCCTTTTTCCCCTGACCGCTCTGTTCTGTCAGCAAATCTTTTAAGCTCCATGCCAGCCAGTGTCCTGACAGGGGGCAACCCTCACCCGCCTGACCCTGCAAACTCTCTCCCCTCTGGGCAGAGCTGCGGGTACAGTTCTCTCTCTAAAGCTGAACTGGACTGTGCTGTCATCAGCTGGACAGCCACTGTGACAGCAGAGTCAAAAACACAACAGACAGTAAAGTTAAACTGATACCATTTTAAGCACCATTTACAGAAGAATAGCTGAAAACTGAGTTAAATATACACCAGAAGTTGGGCAGTAGCCAGCTGGTTAAAGTGTGCACTTTAAAAGAAGGAAGTGACCTTTCCAAATGCATCTTTTGTTGTTTAAATATTAATAAATTCAAAAGCACACAGGGCTCCTTCTGTACTCCATTAACAGCATGATTTGAATAACCGTGCTTTTGAAGTAGATCTTCTGTAATATTATGTAAACTTCTAGCTACTAATCTGGTAACAAGGCATAACTGACCTGGCTGGACATGTGATGTTTATATGTAAATAATGCGCTGCTGTACTTCACCTTTCATTAAAAGTAAAAAAATGCGTTTCTAACATCATATTCAAATGTTATTAGACATTTTCAAGAAACCATGACAACATCACAAATCCAGAAACAGAGCTGCTCCGATCCAAAACTGAAAACGGAACAACGCGTCCCACACGGGGTATAACCAGTATATCATGTGCTAATGCTTTTCTGAAGCATTTTGTCTTTATAAACGCATATGTGCTTATGCTTGATGTATTCAAGATCATTAACAAAACACGACGGAGCTCCAGAGACGCGTTGTGTCTCAATACAGCGTCAAGTGGCTCTTATTTAGACAGCTGTGCGGCAGAGCAACCCGCTCACTGAAAACATGGCCAATATTCATGAACACAATGAGCCCATTCTTTATACAGCACCCTCCGAAACTGTGCTGACCAATAAAATACAGTAAAACAACTGTAGGTGAAAGGAAAAACCCGCCACAACATATCATAAAAACAGTAATGAACGATGACTGTACCCGTCTACTGGAGAATGAACCGCAGCTTTCTGAATGTCGTAAAGTTGGGGGTGTTTTTTTGGGATTGTCCACTTAGTCCATGTACAGCTTCAATGCACCTCGAGTTTGAACCGTGGCAGTCAGATGTTCCTCGCTGTCTGTGTTGATCTGGAGCAGTGTTCAGCATTCAGAGCTTCAGAGCTTCTCCAACATCAACGCAGACAAAAGATGATCGTCCGTGTGTTAACACACAACCATTAACACAACGAGTCAGACCGGATGCGCGGAAAACAAACAGCACAACTGTTGCGGTGTGTCGCGGTCCTTCTGAGCAACTCGGTCGACCGCGGTTAGCCGCACACAGCGAGCAGTTTTCGGCGTTACGGAAGCGCAACACACCCGACGGCAGCCGCTGGATCTCACACAGGCCTGGAAAAGGAAACGCACTTCTTCAGACAGCCTGTGTGTCGCGCATGCGCACTGGTGGACTACCAGTTTTACTACGGCGAAGGCGACTCTTATGAATATTAAGTACGTTACGGGACGTTCGGTTAACTGATTTGCTGAATGCCGGACGTTAGGAACGTATGTTGACTGCTTAATATTAATGATTAGGTACGTATATGGACGTCCAGAGACCGTTACCAGGCAACGTTGAGCATGACGTTATTAATATTCATGAGCTGATACGTCGCCGTTATAGGTTTCGTAATTTTGCCACTAGATCATTTGAAGAGACTGTAGCGACAGCCTGCGTTTTCACACAGCATTACAACGATTTTAACAGCCAAACTGAACTAAAATCATGACATCAAAACACGCCACTCGTGAAAAGTCTTTCTATTCTCTTTATTCAGTCCTTACACTTCACGGCAGACAGTTGTCAGCATGTAAAGTTGCCAGTAATATCAGAATTAAACTGAACGGATATGTCACTAATTCACAACTAATGTCGAACACGCTGAACAGCAATCAATCTCTGAATCATGTCTCAAACTTTATAACAGGTGCAAAGTTCACTGATAACATCACGCAGTGTAAACGACTGCTAGCTTCCGTGAAAGATAAAGAGCGGAGAAAGAAACCGGAAAGTAGTTTGAAACTTTTGTACGTGAGCGAAAGTGACGCGTTCAGTGACGTCACCATGACGAACCTGGCGGGCTACTAATATTAGCTGCACCACATAACATTTAAAAATATCCACAACTTCTTAATTTCCCAGTCAGAAGCAAAACCTCTGAGTACTGAGGAATGATTGATAAACTGCAGACTGCAATGCAGATGCTTGGTATCAAATAATATTCAAATGAATATTACAGAACAGAATCCACAGCTGTTTCGATAAAGCATGTTTTTTTCTTTTGAAATTAAATGCCAAACATGGTCACAAAAGCTTGTACAGCAGTAATGTTTTTGCACCTCTCTAATACAAGAAAAATCCATCATGCCATGTCTTAAACTGAAATGAGCAACACGTGATTTTGGCAACATTTTAATCTCTTAGTGCTGCTTTTGTCTTGTAACTGCAGAATAATGAAACGTACACCTTCCTGTATCTGCATTTATCTTAAATAACAGAGCATGGACCTTCACTATGCTGTGTTCCCAAAAACACGTGCAGTGCAATCTCATTAGCATCATTAACATGTTATAATTAAACACATTAATGCCGTTAATAATCACATATTCATTCAGTCTGTTTTTAAGCTGAAACACTAACTGCTAAGAGTCTAATGGCACTCCAGCAGTCAGAGGACTTTTACAGTCACACTTATAAACATCACAAAAAAGAGAAAAGACAATGAAAAAAATTCACATTTCAAAATTTCCCAAAGCTGAGAAGAGCTGATGTGTCAGTTTGTTCTTGACACTATCTTTACAACAACATAAAATTAGGTTGGGGCATTTTTAGTGATGTCATACACAGCTTAACCAATGAAAAGAGAAAACAAACTAGACACATCAAATGTCAGAAAAGTTCCTCTAAACAGTAAGAGAGAAGGAAAACAAAACATATGCTAGTGATTCTGGAAGACATCACAGGAAAGATAAAAAAACAAGAATACATTTTAGTAAAAAGTAATCTGATGAATGAAAATACTGCAGCTGTCAACAGAACGCACATGTAACCACTTCATTATTTTAACACAACCAATGAGAGTGTATTAGCATTGTAAGTGCCTCTCATTTAACTGTGAAGGCATGAGATAATCTGCTGGTTTAAAGAATTAAACTGTTTTGTTTTTATCAGTAAGTGTAAAGTGTGCTGCATTTACTGACTTTTTCACTTCTCTTCATGTAGAAATGATGAAATGATCTTTTGCACAGCTTATATTAAAATTACAAATCCATTTTAGCACGAAAATGTACAGAAATGTGTGGAGTGTTTGTCCTAAAAAAGGATTCTTGTTTCAAGTGACTAAACAAGACAATTCCACAATTTGAAACCCTTTAAAAACAGGATTTCAATAAACTGCTTATTTCTTAAGCACTGAGAAAGAAAGACAGAATCTCATGTCACCGCTCGTGTAAAACAACTGAAAATAAGAAGCACAGCAATAAAGTTTAGTGAAAGATATTGCCAGTAGAAAATCTGTGCCAAGTATGAACAAAATGTTATTGGCAGCCTTCAACAGCATCAGCACACTGGTCCAATGCCAACAAATGACATAAACTGACTTTATAGTTCACTCAGCTGTCATACTGTTCACATGTGTGACATTTATATGACTAAGGACCCAGTCTATCTCTGTTTACAGCACACTGAGTTTGGTCAACAGTCAAAGCAGATGATACTGTTTCAACATCTGTAAGCAGAAATCATTTAAGAAATAAACTGTCTTTATCTCTGTGCTTAACACTGACTTTCACTCTGACCCAAACAAGAGAGGAAAATAAAACCCCCATTTAACACAGAAAAGAAAGTCAGAGTAAATCAGCGCATCTGTGTATGACGTAAAATAAATCTTCTACTTGAGATGCTAAAAGTCAATCAAAAACTGACCAATCAAGTGCCAGTAAGAGTGACCCAAGTGTGTGTGGAATAACTGCACAATTACTGGATGATGGAAATCCATAAAGATCAAGTTTTACAGATTAAAACAGCCATCTGAAGGATTGTTGTAAGACTATTAGATGCAGAGACACAGAGTAAACTGGTGTTTTGTTCCACTGTAAATATATCATGGAGGTCACATGGCTGGTCTTCCCATTTCTTCCCTTTAATTGGGGTTCTTCTTTTTCTCCAAGACTTTGAGCAGATTAAGTTCAGCTGCACACGACCCAACATTCAACTGGCCTTCTGTTCTTTCTCATATATTTAAGGCAGGTTCTGGTACGGTGACCCTTGACCCTGATCATTAAAAGGTCAAAGATTATTCCGAGTGCAGTGGAATGACAAACTTACAGCCGAAGGGGGAGTGGTATTTGATTCCCACTTCCTGGAACACCCGGCGGGGGATGCCGATGTCACACAGGTAGACTCGCCCAGCCCCCTCCGACAGCGGCAGGGGAAGACCCAGAGAAAGTGACCACTTAGCCTCCACAGCGTGTGCCTGTCCGCTCACCGGCGGGTCGATGCTCAGCACTGGGGCTCGGTTCTGGTTAGCCCAGTCTGCAGCGGCCTTGTACCAGGGCTGGTCTCTCAAGAACCCATTTTCGTGCGAGTCCAGGCAGTTGATGACGAGGTCGACCGGTGTTTCAGGTAAGTCTGAGTAAAAAAACACATTTCTTTTAATAAGTGTCTGATTAGATCAAGGGTCACTGATGTGGTTTAACATCTAACAAAGAATCCATTTATAACTTTAGTAGCGCTGCAGTCTGTTGTGTGAAGAGGGGGGGGCGGGGGGAATTCATGTGTTCTTGCCATTTAGAGTGGAAGTTTCCATATCCAGCACATGTAAACAGAGCCCTCGGGTGGGCGTATGTGGAACGTATGCAAGAAACAGAAACCCACCTGAGGGTCTTTTGTGCCACCAATAAAGACATTATAAGGAAACATCTTTAAATAAAAAAGTACCTGCTGATACGATCACAAGAGGTCAACCAAAAACACGGCTGTTTATATTTCAGTTTACATGCATTTCCTGTGAGCACTTCTGATCAGATCTCCAGGGGAAGATCACTTCAGACATTATTTACTGTATATGCATGTTGATGAAATACTGAAAGCTCCACACTGAAGCGTAAATGCTGATGCAGTGTCACACCTTTTACATTAGAAACCAGTTTGCCCCCCGTCTTGCCGAACAGGGCCAGCTCACTGGTAACGGCCTCCAACATCTTCACAAAGTTTGGCAGGAAAAGGACAATCTCCACCTCATGATTGGCCAAGTGGCGTCCACAGCTGATCCCCTGAGCCCCCTGAAGATGAGGGCCACACAGCAGAGCCACGGTGGGCCGCTGATGTACATTCTTTGGGGTGAGTCTAAGAGCAGAGAGACCACAGAACAATGATAACACACTTGCTTCATTTCTGCTTGAGATTAGAAACTAGATTTCACAATGACACAAACAAACCTGTTTGGGCCTCCCAGTAACGTGAGGGCCATCTGACTTGCACATACACCCGTCATCTCAAGCCTGCGCTCCAGAGAAAGGCCGTGGCTTTCTGCTGCACCTAACAAACGCTTGTGCATCTCAAAAGAGATACTGGGTACCACCAGCCCTGAGTCTGTGGAAACAGCCGATGAGAACAATGTAAATGAGTTGTAATAGTTTTGCCATGTTTATATGAAAAGCTTTTGTACTGCCAGGGTTTTACCAGTGCTGTACTCTTTTGTGCTGGGCTGTGGAACTGTAATCTGTCTGTAAACGACGGGTTTGGCTTCCAGAATGTTCTCGTCGTGGCGGTAACGTGATGGCGTTTGCTCTCCAGGCGTCCCTCGAGATCTCGCCCCATTTCCTCGTCGTTCTGAAGAATCGATCTGCGAGAACACAGCTGCTTTGTCGAACAGCGCCAGGTTTCCCTCAAAGTCAAAGTCCTCATCAAGAACGTCATCCATACCATCTCCAAAACATTCATCGTCCTTATTCTTCATATGACCTCCGTTCTTCAGACCGTTCTTTTTGGGGGTGGCCTGATTCGGACCTCTACAACTAGATGACCCTAAAACATGAAGATCAAGATATTTCCTGTGTCCTCTCAAACAACAATTTAATTTATATTATCTGTGCTATTAATAGGAGTGATATTATTTGTAATAAAACAGGGGAAACAATGTTAATATCTTACTCCTCCTAATTAAATGGACAAATGACTGAATTTATGTTTCTCATAATATCAAAAACGTTTGATCTGAAGGCTTATGCTTAAACAGTACTTATGCAAAAATATCTCTGCAGACAAAAGTAAATTGTGGCTACATATGAATATTCATACAAAACTAAAATTGCAAACTTTTTTGAAGGATTTGATGACTTCTTCTGAAATGCAGTAATAAAGAATGAGAGGGAGTGTCCACAGTTTTAACAGCTAGCGTACGGTGATCTCTGCCCAATCAAAAGCTTCATTTCTTACACTGATTCAGTGTACAGTGGAATGACACTCACACGAGTTGTGTCTTCGTCTGAAGCCTTTACTCTGTACAGTAATATCCATGTGACGGTCACTGTAGCTTTTACAGTAGTGTGGCACTGGAGACACGCCCCCCTCCTGCGGTTTGGCCTCAGGTTTGTGAGGTACTGTGACAGGAGCACTGTTCACACTCTTGTCCTGTCCTCCACCGTGTGGTGTCATTGTGCAGGTGGATTCTGGATTCTGTTTCAGACCTTCACTGACACTTTTAGGGATCTCCAGGATTTTGAGATCTTTGATGTCCATGGCACTGTACAGCAGAGAGAACGACAGATTAACATTTAAAGGAGACTTCATGATCTTGTAAAATGTAGTAATCCTACAGTGACTGTTTCATTATGATCTGTTACTGTACGAACTTCTTTGGCCAACAGCATTTCAAATTAGGAAGTGACATGTCAAAGGTTTCACCTGAAGGTGACCTCAGGCACAGTGCACTTGACTCCATTGTGGAAGGGATTTCTAAGGGAGATGGTTTGACTGGTCTGATCTACTGAAGACACTTCTCCCTGATACACTCCCAGTGTTGGTCCACAGTGGATTGAAACCAGACTACCGACCCAGTCTGCTGCCATTTCACCAGCTGCAATGAGAAAAAAGTCTACACGCTGTTTCTGGCTTCCTGGAAATCTTGTACTTTAACAAATTATTTTTAGCGTTAAATTTGAGAAAAATAAACTTCAGAAGAGTGATAATCTGATTATTATGAAACGCTAGAGGCTAATGTTAGCGATCTAGGAAGACAAAGATCGCTAACATTAACGGTTTAGAATTAGTTTTTTATTTGTTGCCTGTTTATTAGAATAAGAGAGTGCGTTTCTTACCTGATGTCAAGAGTAAATATTTTGAATAATACGCGTAAATAGTAAATTATGATGGATTTTGAGACACTGTATTGAAGAGCTTCTTCAGCACGGCTTCTTCTGTGCTGATTCAAACTGCGAGAATCATCTTAAACTCGTGTTTACTGCCACCTGCTGCACAACAGATACACTGCATGGACTATAGTATAATTATATTTAACAGTACGTGAACATTTAAACATTCAGACGTAACAAAATATAAGCAAAGTCGAGGAATTAAAATGATCTGTTTTGCAGAATATATACCGCAAAATATAGCAAAGTCGAGGAATTAAAATGATCTGTTTTGCAGAATATATACCGCAAAATATAGCAAAGAAAAATCATGCGTTCAGCTTTGATAAAGCTCACAATAGATAAAGACAGTAGAAACCAGGACAATGTCTCAGCTTTCAGGATGTATTTGATGACAAAATGAGAAGTCCGCATCACATGTAAAGGTCAAAAGTAACTCAAACAAAAGACCATCACACAACTCAGATGTTCTGAGGGCTGTACAGTGTGTGTGGTGAAGCAGTCAGAAACTCTGTTATGTGATTTCAAGTGATGTTTCAGTGCGCACAACTGTGATGGCATTTAAAAGACATTTAAAGATAAAGTAACTGAACTGTTTATTCCAGGGATGGGGAAAATATTAGCTTGTTTAATTTACACAACAGCACCTTAGCAAATATTCACCATTTTGATTATACTATTAAATAAAGCAGCGTTTTAATAATTAACGTATTTATTCTTTTATAAGAATATTTATCCAGAATTTAATAGAAGATTCCTTTAACCAGTTTTTGTCTGTATTAGGGAATATAAAGTATGGAATAAATAAATTCTGCCTCCATTAGATCTGTTTAAATCTTTCAGTCGTCTAAGTGAAGAGACAAAGCGACGTTTATTTGAAGGAAACATCAGGTGTACACGCCCCTTTTTGTACTGATGAGCCAATCAGCGATTTGTTAAGTGTCCCGGTTTCCGCCTACGCGTGACGTCACACCCACATGACAACATGACAACAAAAATGGCCGCCTGCTCTTCTTTTCGGTAAAATTTCCAGGCGTTTATTTTTTTTAATTATATTTATAACACTTATGTTTACAGAAATCTCTGCAGCGATTCTCCATTAAACACACGAGGTACGACAAAATCAGGCGGTGGATCTTTAACCACGTAAGCGGCCGTGTTTGTACGTCTTGTGAATTGATGAGTATTTTGATTGATTAGTAATGTGATGTTGTTTTATAGCGTCATCATGGAGCAAAGCGCATCCGCCGTGTTCTGTAACAGGATGTTGAGTATGGTGAACTCTGAAGATGTTAACGCGATTATACAGGCTCAGAGACACATGTGAGCGTTTGTCTTCATTGATCTGACGAGCAGCCCGACTGCACAGCACGTCTTTCAGCTTAACTACATTCAAATAAACCGGAAGGACGTGTTTAAATAGATGTATCGTGGACAGTGTTTGTTGTATTATTTTGAGGTGTAACTGGTGTGTATTGATATGAGACAGTGTATGTTGTGCGTGCAGGACGATGTTTAACATAAGCTGAATTGAATGCGTGACCTCCAGGTTGGACCGGTTCGAGAAAACCAATGAGATGCTGATAAACTTCAACGGGCTGTCGAGCGCGCGCCTGCAGCAGGTGAACGAGCGCTTTCTGACGCACACGCGCACTTTAACTGAGATGAAAAAAGACTTGGACAGCGTCTTCAGACGAATCAGGTAAACTGAGTGTGATTATAAAAACACCCAGCCCAACTCTCCATGTTATGTAGACACGTGTTGTAACAAAGGTTTCATCCTGTGAGTAACATCATTTCAAAATGTTTCTCAGGACATTGAAAGGAAAAATCGCTAAGCAATATCCAGACGCGTTTAGCAGTAAGTTACTATGTGCTTTTCTACGTTGCATCAGTGTAAGCTATTTGAAATGTACGTAAAATACTTTATGGTTATTTTAAACAGTATTATAATCTTTCTATACATCAACAGACATCAACGAGTGTTCCAACCTGGAGGAGGAGGAGGATGATGATGATGATGATGAGTTTGATCCCATCCCACCTGCAATCTCCACCACCATCACATCTCAACAGAGCACTGAGTCATGTGACACCAGCCCTGATGTCATCTCTCCCACTATCAGCTGCTCTTCTGAAGAGCCGTCTCAGGAGAACGCCGGCACACCAACATCTGACAGTCCTGAAGCAGCAGTGTTACGAGACGAGGGCCCAGATTCAGCGCAGATCTAGCGCTGTGTGCCATATACTGTGTTTACTGCTGCATGACATCAGTTTGCTACTGTTGTTTCATTTTTATATGTATTTAAAGGATTCATTAATCCATAATGAAAACCTGCATTATTTATTCACGCTTGTGTTGTTCCAAATCTGTATGACATTTTTATCATGAAACACAAGATGATTATACGGAATATTATTTGAAAACAATATCTTGAATGAAAAGTAAATAAAGACTTCAAGCTCCAATGTGTAAAAATAATTCTAAAAAGCAGCATAACCACATCACACAAGTCATCTGTATGTCTCATGAAAGTCTCAAGACATAAAACTGAAAATATTCTGTAATTTAAGACAGAATTTCCAGTTCTAGGTGAACTACTGCTGTAAAGATTAAAAACATCCAAAGACTGTTGAAGACTTTCAGAAGACACAGGGCTGTTTGCACAAGCTTGCTCTTGATGACGCTGTATAACATTGTGAGTAGAAATGATGGCAAACGTTGCAAAAAGTCAACATTAATGATCTGAAATTGTCTTTTTAATTATTTTTACTCTCTGTGACACCTCGTCTTTGTTTTATTCCTTACTGCATCATTACTGTTGAACATCATTAAACATCCACAGAGAAAAAACAGTGTTTGACATACATTTGTGTGTATTGATTTCATCATTTAGATTTGAGGCACGTAAAAGCAGTTCATTTTAATCTCTTCGTTCCTTCACTTTTAAAACGTGAAGGAATTGCAAATGGGATTTGGATGGATCGCTACAAAAAGCGTAAGATCTTGTCAAGAGTTTATTTAACAGTACATCAGAATATCATACAGGTAAACAAGATTTTAGCAAAAGTTATTATATTCATACTGTTGCATTTCATAAAAATATTTCATCACGTATTCTTTGAAACTCAATAATACATTAAATCATATTTATAGGCGTACAGCTGTACAAGGTAAATGCACATGTAACACTGAAAGGAATGAGCCCGTGTGTGTGTGTGTGTGTGTGTAAGTGTGTGTGTGTGTGTAAGTGTGTGTGTGTGTGTAAGTGTGTGTGTAAGTGTGTGTAAGTGTGTGTGAGTGTGTGTGTGTGTGTGTCATCTTTCACAGATTCAATATTTTCTCCAGTAATACAAAGTCTTTATGTTTCCAGATTCAGCTTCAAACAGTGAAAGCTGTGAGCTGTGCAATAAACACATCCACACTGTCCTTCACAGTTTCTGTCTTCATGTAAAGCAGTTTAATTGATCTCACTGCATCCAATGATGGGAATCAACAGAGACCTCCCGTCAGATACGAACATGTTACTGTGACACGCATTAATAACATCTTATTTACGTTGGAAAAAATCCTTTTCTGAATGAGTTTGTTTTGTTTACAGAAAATATCCTTTTATTCAGACAATATTAGATTAGATTCAACTATCCCAAATTAGCTACATTTGTCCTATTCTAAGAATCTTAACCCTAATTTTAGACATAATTTGAGAAAAATAAACTTAATGCCTGATATATTCTCCCAACAAAAGATCAAGTAAAATGATCTTTTTATGAGGATATTTAGATATTTGTACCGTAAAACAGTGAGAAAAGAATTTATCATGATGAGCTAAATCTGATTTTTAATGCAGCTCTGGATACAGAGCAAGGGTCCTGGGTTCGATTCCCAGGGTGTGCGCATGTTTATAAAATGTACAGTTTATTTAAATTCGGTTTGGATAAAAGCATCTGCCGAATGCATGACTGTAACTGTAACAGTGTGTTCACACTGACTGAAATAATTCATTTACAATGAGAGCTGAATATTCAGAATGACAGAAACTGACAACATGTGCAGAGCTCGATTATATCAACTTATTCATTTATCATCAATGAGACTTGATTTCAGATGATGAATTATTCATGTGATGCATTTCTGAGCCAATCAGGATATCCAATAAGAATCAAATGTAGGGCGGGACCCTTTTATTGTGAGAAATTATATCTATATAAGAGGGGTCAAAAATAAGAGTGTGTTAATGTCAGTCAAAAAGGAAAGACAATTCATGGGTGATGCAGTTTGTTACACTCTCATTACTGGAATAATAAGCAGCTTGTTGCTGGAATCTGGTTAGAACACAGTGCCTGTATTTCTCCTGTCCTCATAAAATCTGATCGCACATCACCCCCAATGTTCTGCACGGAGGCTCAGCCAATCAGCTTCTGTGATCACAGACCCATCAGAGGTGGAAACGCTTGTGTGGTTCGAGACGGAACTCCACAGTGGTGGTACAGGACAGGAAATGATGCTGGAATGAAGCTCTGAGGTTTTGAAAGCATCTGCTTTGAAGCTTCAGGGAACAGACAGTAAAGCAGTTCTCACCTGGTTCAGTTTGATATGTAACTGTTTGTTCAGTTATGTACAGTAACACACCCAAATCATACCACTATAATGTATCAGCATGAGCGTCTGAAGACATAAATCCATGGATTAGTCGACCGATATGCATTTATTCTCTTGTATATTTATCAGAATTCAGTGTGACTCTTCATCAGACGGCCACCGCGCTGGTATGTTTGTTTCCTCGGTTTATTCACAATGTTTCACAGCGTTTATATTAAACTGTTTGTTCCCAGCAGACAGATAACAGAAGTCAGTACTTGTCTGCTGTTCAGGTCATGTATACTGAGTTTCCTCAGAAATCTTCTTTCTTGCTACACATATATTTTGCGATATCTGACCTCCAGGTACCGTGAGGGGCAGCAGTATGAACGAGTTGAAATGATACCAAATAATAAACATCCCTCCACATGATAAACAAATATCGAGAGCTTGGGTCCACTGACACGGGCTTTGAGAGTTTAGCCTGTTTATCTTCAAGAATGTAGGAGTTTATCTTCTGGATCCAGCAATAACAAAGAGAGAGAGCAAGCCATGCTTCTCTGGCTGCCATCTAGTCTGGTTCTGGATCTTCATAAAAAAATCATGGATCAGAAAATGCTGTCATTTTCCATTTTTATGAAATGTTGATCGGCTGCTCTGTTTCTGTTAGTTTGTTTAGACACCTCGAGTTCCTACAGGTGGACCCGCCACCCTCTGATCTCTGGGCCAATGCCCACTGAAACTGACCGCCAGGGGGCAGTGTGATTGGTCCAGACAGTCACAGACGTCAGAGAGATGTGTCCAGGGTTTGAGGCTGGATGAGATGATGGGCAGGGGTCACACTAGTGGGGCGGGACTACTTCCGACAGGGGAGGGGCGGCTGGAGGGACAGAACTCCAGGAGGCGGCACTGTCTGCCGGAAAACAAACCAAAAACATCAAGTACCTGTGCTTGTAATCTCACTGCAGATCTCACTGCGGATCTCACTGTGGATCTCACTGTGGATCTCACTGTGGATCTCACTGCGGATCTCACTGCGGATCTCACTGCGGATCTCACTGCGGATCTCACTGCGGATCTCACTGCGGATCTCAGATATATGTGAGGATAAACTATGTTGATACACATGCATGTATGTGACGCAAAATAACACAAACACATGTAAAGGGATCATACAGTCAAAATTAAAAACTGTCTTCATTTATTCACCCTCATGTTTCTTGAAACGCGTGTGATATTTTTTATCTGATGTGAAATACAAAGTACTTTTTTGCACCATTTTTGTTCAAAAATGACAGAAGAACAAAAATACGCACAAAGGTGAGTAAACGATGACAGAATATAATACAAAAGAATATTAAGAGTCGAGTTAGAAGATGCAAAACATATATTAAAGTTTTTACACAAATGTAAATGGAAACAGAAGCACAGACTGAATGGAAGGGATTAGAGCTAAATCAGAATAACATGCAGATTTCCACGAACCGTGTCTTTAGAGTGTCCCATTATGAAGAAATAGGGTGAGACTAGAGTGTCACTTTTCATGCACATGGTGAGGTTGGGAGGAACCACTCCTACAGAAGAGGAAGTACAAGACTGAAGCACTGTATTCTAATTCCAGAAGAGTTAGCAAACAGAACAGCAAACAGAACAGCTAACAGAAGAGTTAAAGAGATCTGTGACCATTCACAACTCAATGAAGAGTTCATTAATACAGTGAGTCAACAAATGCTTTTAAGCTTTTAACAGGAAGTTATCAGCTAAAACACACCGTCAGATCCACTGACAACACTGACTGCTCCCTAAGTGACTATTTAGTGCACACTAATAAGCACATCTAAGAGTTTATCTTAATGTATGGTGGAGACTCAAGCACATGTCATACAGGAGAGAGATCTGACGGAGTCTTCAGGCTGTCTGTAGTGTTTCTTACCGTATTCCGGCACCTGTCCCCTCCCTCTCTTCAGCAGCAGACGCACACGCCGACCGCCCGCTTTAATCAACTCGATGGCGCGGGTGTGACTCATGTCTCTCGTACTCTCCCCATTTATTTCAATGATCTGATCTCCAACCTGCAAACACGGAGCAGAACAACACACATGACCAATCAGAAGCACAGAAGCATAGTTAAACATTAAACCTAGATTTTGAAAACAGTTTGGGCATCAGACTCAAGCAACAGATTCATCGAACCATCACACAGTTTGAGCATCAGAATTAAGCAACAGATTCATCTGACCATCACACAGTTTGGGCATCAGACTCAACAGATTCATCTGACCATCACACAGTTTGGGCATCAGACTCAACAGATTCATCTGACCATCACACAGTTTGGGCATCAGACTCAACAGATTCATCTGACCATCACACAGTTTGGGCATCAGATTCAACAGATTCATCTGACCATCACACAGTTTGGGCATCAGACTCAACAGATTCATCTGACCATCACACAGTTTGGGCATCAGACTCAACAGATTC
>JAZGTI010004424.1:0-28179 GCA_036877585.1 Botia kubotai | reverse complement strand
TCCAGAGTCTGCCCAGGCGATGGCGTTCGCTCTTCAAAGGTCTGTCCGGCCGAAGACACTCGCTTCTTCAGAGTCTGCCCAAGCGTCAGTGCTCGCTACCCTAAAGACTCCTCCCTGGCGTCACAAGACTCCTTCCTGGCTCCGCAAGTCTCCTCCCTGGCGTCTCCCTCCGTCGATACCCCCTTGGCCATCAACAGCGGTTAAACAGCGTGAGGACACACCTACTGGAGGGGGGACCTTATATTATGACTCCCACGCTATGCCGGACTCCCCGACTTTTATTATGATATGTGGTGTTCTGTTTCCTATGTCACTTGTGTTCACTTTCGGTTTATGTTAATCGTCATCACCTGTCGCAGTATGATTTGTCAGTGTATTTAAGTTCCGTGTTTTGTATGTGTCATTGTGGGTCCTTGGCGTTGTTTGGTGGTTCTTTTGTATCTCGTTTATCTTCCGTGTATTACCTGGTTCTTGGATTTGTGCTTTTGGATATTTGGATTACCCCTTTTTGGATACTTCTGCCCTGGATCTGTTTTGTGTTATCATCGTGGTTTGTTTATGTGTATCACTGCTGTTTGCATTTGTTGTCACCTTATTATTTTTACAGTTAGTGTTTGTGTTTATTTTTGTGTTCCTTAATTCATTAAATATCGCTTATTGTTTAGTTCCGTGTGCCCGTCTTTACTTTTAACACAAACACAACCGGCCCCACCGTTACAGCGCCAATAAACATAGTGCAAAGTTAATAATGACAATTTATACATTTAAAAAATAAACATGACAGAATGAACTAATGAGTGTTAAATTTTAAATTACAAAGGTAAGTAAAAGTCTCTAATGTTCTAGTTCTACATTTAGAACAAAAACAGAAAATATATTTGTCTAAATAGATGTCTATAGACCCATAAGTACTGTTATCACCAAATTGACAGGTAATCCTAAAGTATGCTGATAAATCCTACAAAATCAAGTTCTGTATCTATATGGCATTGTGTTAATAAACTACTACTTTTAACAACAAAATAATGTCTAATAATGTCTAATGTCATAATGTCTTCCAAAATGGCCGACGAAGGAACATTGGGTATTACTTTACTTGGTATGCCCCATGGAATCTGAGGAGACTATCTGGGAGATTTTATTAAAGCACCCTCCAGAATTTACTATAGTTTACAGTCTCTGATGCCCAGACACTTTTAAGCCCTAATCATAACAGTCAAATCAAATCACTATTGGAGCCTTAATGAAACAAGCATGTGTGTTCACATATGGAATATAAAATTAAATAAATTTTGACAATAAACAGACATACAGTTTATAGAGAAAAAGAGAGAGAAAAAAGACCATAATTAATAGTACCCTTTAAAAAATAAAAAATATTATTGATCCAAAATGTAAATATTATGAACAAATTAATAACTAACTGTATAACTTACATTGAATTTGTCAATATTCAAATTCCCCCAAATCTGCTTTTTTTAATTCTTATGGGTGTCCCATTTGTTTTATAGGGGTCCATAACTCCATCATCCACCAGTCCCACCTACATTATAGCTATGACTTGACAGATTAATCTATAAATTGTTCTTTATATACAGTATATATATATACACAGTATATATATATATATATACAGAGAGAGAGAGAGAAATGATTGTGCCCAGTGTTACCTTTTGAAATCTGCTGATATTTATCGTATAAAAATAATTAAAAATTAGATCCAAATTATTTTTCAATCCATTATATTCCAAACACATCTGTAGTTCCCTAAATATCCCATTGCATTTGTAAATGATATTTAATAAATATTAAATAGGTATTCTAATCTGAATGCAGTTTTAATTGCATTAAAGATCATTTCTGAAAATGTAGCAAAATAGCTCGCACGAAAATAACAATAAATATTGAAAGAGTGCACTGTTCCTTATTTTTCTTAATTGCTTGAGATTGTGTAACAATAGTGAGTTACTAGGCTGTGGCGGACAAGTGTTCCACCATGAAACAAACAGAAGATGTATCTATTATCCGAGTCCCACCAGGGTCAGCGACCTATGACAAATAGAAAAGTGAAAACATTAGAAATAGCGCAATTTAATCTTAACACGAATAAAAGAGAGTGTCCCAAGGAAGCAGCATTACAAAAGACTGAAAATAAGTAGTGTCTTAGACAGACATGTCCCTTTTAGATCTTCGGCATTTTCTTTTACAGCTAGTCAAAAACATTGAAACAGCTCCATCCCACTCTTCCTGCTGACACTTGTATTAATGGCATTTTGGTCATTACAGATGATTTTGAAAAGGGACTGCAAAGTGTAGTTGGGTGTAAGTCAGTTCTCTATCTTTTACTTAATAACTTTTTTTACCTTAACTCAGTTTCTCCTTCTGAGGTTCTGGTCAAAGTCAGCATTACTGGTCAAAGTCAACATTGAACACTTCTTGTTAATCCTGCATCATTTCAAAATGAATTACATTCATTCACAATGTTACATTCATACCACTGACACCAATGTCCTACACTGCTTTCGCCATACAGACCTCACTACTAACATTATCTACTGAAAAATGTCAAACTTGACAAAATTTGAATTGAAACCGCAGAGAACATGATTTATTTTGAATCACTTCAGTTTTATAAATTCATTTGATGCAGAGGCTGCAATTTAAAACATAACAGGGTTTGACTTT
Source organism: Botia kubotai (assembly GCA_036877585.1). Lineage (NCBI taxonomy): Eukaryota > Metazoa > Chordata > Actinopteri > Cypriniformes > Botiidae > Botia > Botia kubotai. The sequence continues at coordinate 25,494 of JAZGTI010004424.1, read as the reverse complement.
GCACCTTACATAGCACATAGCACCTTACAAGTAAATTACTGCTAATGTCATAACTCTTACTGGTAAATTGCTAGGATGGGTAATATTTTTAAATGTCCCATTCACATATAATTTTTTAACTGTAATTTGCCAGACAGCATGTGTGAATGGAGCTATTGAATGTGTAATAAAAAGCTTAGGGTCTTATCTGGCAGCCTGTATTTCTTGTGAAATACTAAGTTGATGAATACTAAGTTGATGGCCATACTAATGTAAATATTAAAGGTACAGTGTCTCATTTTGCAAAACCTGGTTAAAACTGATCAAATGATATGGGATATTGCATCCATGTAAGATAATTGTACTTGCACTTTTCATGTAAACCATTCTGTGTTGGGTCTCATGCAATCAGCAGTCCTCAGGTTTGCAAAGGACATTCAGATCTGAATGTGGATACTTAAACTGTGTACACTGTGTGTGGTTATAAGTTAATTCCTTGTAGAAATGAAAAATAAATCATAAGATTTAGGATTAAATGTTGCATTTAATATCTAGAATTAAGTCTTCTAGTGCAGTAATCAGACAACCTTGAGACATCTTTACATGATCTAGATCACCCTAGCTATCCAAATCAGCTTTCTGAATAACTCGTTTTTCATCCGATTACATGTTATACATCCAGATTTTTTTTCATAATTCCCTGCAGTGCAAAAGGCTTAAAGTCAAGAGATAACTACAGAAATAATTATGACTGCATCGTATTTTGACTCTTTAATCTCCTTTCATACAAATTTGTCTGGGCATGTATAGCAGAGTGCAGGGCTGTAAAAATAGAATTACAATAGCCCTTAGTTAATGTATCATCATCTGTGAGAATTAGCACTGATGTTATTGAAGTATTTCACTTCACCGCATGACCTCCTGTTCCTCTATAGATCAAGAATCCCATTCATTACACAGTCCTTTCGTGCTCTGTGCCATTATAATATTATTCAATTTATATTCTGAAGCGGGCTCCTGGGAGAGAGACCAGTACTCCGAAACAGCCTCTCCTCTTCACCCAATCAAAATATTTAAAGGCCAGCAAAGAGCTTTTTACTGCACATGGTAGAGACCCACTTTAAAGTGGATTGCCTTGGTTTGATATTACTTTAACGGGCTGGCAGTCACATGTGACGAATTAATAAAATAATCTGGGTGAAGAGAAAGTAAAACATAAAAAAGGCAGAAAATTAAGGTAGGGAGATGACAGGTGGAGTGAAATAATTGTGTTAGCACTTCTTGAATGAGAAAAGACAAGGTATGACAGGTATGATGAAGACATGAATTTATGAGATTTTTGTATCTCCTTATTGTCAATGTTGTGGCTCAGAGTGACAGGAAGAAGTCAACAGTGGTCAACAATGTGTCTCCACACAGACAAAGAACATTAGGCACTAGGACTGAGAGAAAAAATATATTATACAGTATGTATAGCAGAAAATAAGTGTGCTAGAATATATTTTAAATGACAATGCCCAATATAGTGCTATTTGTTACATTTATTGTTATCTGACAGAAAATTGTTAAGGAGATCTAGCTCTTTAGCTTTGATTTTTAGTTTTGCCTGTTCATGAAAATAATATTCTGTTAGCATTTCATTTCAAGGTTTCATTAAAATACAATTTCAGTTCAGAGTTTTGTTCTGGTAATGATTTTTTTGTTGTTTTGTTGTTATGGTAAAAATTGCTCTCTAACCAAAATACCTGTGACACCCTGACACAGCAATGACCCCTTAGATAAAACAATGTGAAAAACAGGACAACCTATATTAGCTTTTATTTAAATAAATAAATATTGCATATATTTATATTAAATATTGCATATTTAATTTAATTTAATTTAAGTTGATCAGGTGCTCTGTGGAATTATCTCACTTGAAAACTCACAGACAGCTTTTAGCTGTATATTTATTTAAAAGATTTTTGCATTTGTGGCATCATAAGCCCTACAATCATGTAATATTTGACAGACATGTGGCCTGACACACTTTGGAGTGTCTATGAGGCATGTAATTTATAGAGTCAATCAGGACAAACATAAACGTTCTGTTTGGTTTGATTCATGCTTACACTGGTTTATCTGCCATAACCTGACTGAATACATCCTACTACTTGCCATTGCAAAAAATACTTCAAAGTATCATTAAAACACATTATCTATGCTTAAGATGAGTGCCACAAAGATTTAACCTTAAATCCTATGATTATTCACTTTTATGTGGCTCAAGTGACATCTACAGACATTCTCTGGAGGGGGAAAAAATCATTAATGTGTAAAAGTTTGAGCAATAATGTGTAAAAGTCAACTGCATGTCATTATACTTAATATGATATCTGAAATGACAAGTTAACATGCCTCATACTTGCACAATTTATGCAGTATGTACTCTAGTATGTTCATTGTGCGCAGCTTTCAAATTTTTCCTGATGACCTACTACATTTGCTAAAATGCACAGTATACTAAAGCTAAAGCACGCAGCAGGCAATACTGTTTTCCATAATGCCATGCAATTTGACCTTCCATTTGTAGTGTGGAACAGCAAGTAACATCTGCTGCTTTTTAAATGTGCACTTCCCTCATTTATTACCTTCTTTATACCCCTACAGTAGGCTACTTTTAAAAAAATGTTTAAAATTATGTACATATACATAAGATGAAGAGTCAAATAATATTAGTATTTTATTAATTCCTGTTCACCTACCCATCTAATTATAATTTAAGTAATTTGGCTTGTTGTCCAGAGATCAAACGTAAATTGCTTTAACTATCAGAAAATAAAAAGAAATGAACAAAAATATGTAATAAATGTAAAGGCAATAAAAACAAAAACAAAAAAGAAAAAGCAAGAGAAACATATAAATAAGATAAATAATTTATCTCACAAAAAAGTGAGATAAACAAATATGAATACATAAATTAGGGAACAATAAAATAGGTAAATATAAAGTAGATAAACTGCATACTTTGCAATACTGTATACAGTAGTAGTAAGTCAGTATTCTATTCCCAACAACACAGTGATCCTGTTTTAAGCCTATATAGTCTATATATACTGTTGTGACAGATTGATAACATAGATTGTGTGATACATTTAATGAATGTATTGCAAAATAAATATCATGCTAAGGCACATCCAAAAATGATCACGCACATGACACACAGTAAAGAAAGGCTTAGTGTTCAGGAAAAAGAAAATAAATTCCGTCAATATTTACTCATCCCCAGTCATTCCAAATTTTGAAAATCTTGCACTCTAGTGGGTTGTCAACCACCACAACCAGATCATTAAGACAGTGAGCTAATCCTTAAGAACTGGATCGATCTGGTTTCTACAACAGGAAACATTAAGCAAAATAAAGACGTGTATGTGGGATGTTTTTCTCAGTAGCACTTTACAATAAGGTCCAGCATTAGTTAATGATTTGGCTTACATGAATCAGCAATGAAAAATATATATTTTACAGCATTATTACTATTATTATTAATAATAATAACTATTATTATTATTAATAATAATAATCTTTGTTAATGCTAGTTAATGTAAATACAGCTGTTCATTGATCGTTACAGTAGTTTATTGTGCTTTAACTAATGTTCATTTTAAAAATGTATTAATATTTGTTGAAATTAAGTCTAATAAATGCTCTGTATGTGTATAAGTGTTAATTAAGCTAGATAACTAATATTAACAAATAGAGCCTTTTGTAAAGTGTTATCGGTACTCCTGAGACAAGCAAAATCACACATGCACATTTATTTATTTTCGCTATTTCACTAATGTTTCCTGTTGTGGGAACAGACAACAGCTTTCTTTGGTGTATGTTTTTATTGGACACACTAAGGACTGTATGCTGGACTATTGGAGAAGTGTTCAATTCTATTATTATGCCTTCCAGAGATGCCTAGTGCTGATCATATGATGAGTATAAATTAGTTACTAAACTTATTTACTGATAAATGATGAAAACAATGATTTGCCTATTTAACATGGTGTTGATGTGTAAAGTAGCTTAAGAACAGGAATGATGACAAATCATATCAGATACAAAATGCTACCATTCACGCATTCTCAGATTAACATTGCTTGTATCAGTTTAGGCACTGGAGAGAGAAACTGAATGATAAAGGAGATGTACAAAAAAAAAGTACAAAAAGTTTTTGTAAAAGTACAAAAACTGTTCAGTTATAGAAGAGGGGGGTTGAGGGGGGACTCTTGAAAGAATACAAAACAGATCAATGACAAAGGTAAAACGCATTGAAAGGTGATGTGTCTTCTCGCATTAGAACTATAAATCATATTCACAGGCCCATGTTAATGTGTAAATCAGAAAAACAAGATGAAGGTAATCATCTCTTTTGTGATAAAATGAGGGGACAAATTCAGAAGAAAAATGAGCCAAAGTATATTATCCACAAAGCACTGAACAAAAAAGCAATTGAGAAAAAGTCACCCAAAAACAGCTGAAGTTTTTTTCCTCCATCATTCTCCCTAACCTCCATTCCTCATAGATAGATCATATATAATGTGTTGTTTAGAGGAGGTTGTGGATGTTGGTTCACAGAAGGTTCACCCATTACCCAAGCCCTACAGCCAGCTGGGGGGCTAACTGCTCTGATCAGCGCGTGCACAGGCCCCAATGATTTTCACATCATGCCACCTGATGTACAGCTTCACCATCCACCAATCGCTCTCCTATATTGATCCCCCCTTAAATGAGCCTTCCCTGCTTTGTACCATGAGCAATAATTAAAATAGCAGAACATTGATTCTGACTAATATTATGAGAGATCAGGATGTGCACATGCTTGCCATAAAGCAATCGCTTCTTTTGTACATAGTCTGTTTCAAAGTTCATACAGAAATGAGCTGACAATGCTTAACGGAGCAGACGACAAACTGAGGACAAATACACACATGACTGAGTACCTTCAAGCTCGTATCCATTTGTTTGATATTGTGTATGTGAGACCTTGACATCCAGGCATCCACAGAGATATTCTGTTAAAACAATTCATTCCAGTCGGTAGTTTTAAGCTTTCAGCCTTACATATGTCACATGGCAATTATTACAAAAAGAAAAGGAAATGATCCCATGGGCAAGTGTGATTTATTTCTTTGTGTGTTTGCATTTGCACATATTATCTGCATACATTTGCAGAGAGACCACACAAAGATTGTAGTTAAATCATGACTTTGGCTACTTCGCTGTCTTGCTTTCTTTTCCCTCTGTCTCTCTCTTTCTCTCTCTTTCTGTCTATCACACAGACACACACACACACACACACACAGACACACACACTCTCTTCCCTCTGCACAAGTTTAAATTTAAAATTGATCACTGTATAGATACAGTATATAGTCTACAAATTATGTTATTCTCAATGAGTCTGACTGTTGCTACAAAATATGGTAAAAAGAAAACCTTAAGTGTTAATAAATAAAATCTAACAACATTTTGCTGATAATATTAATAACAGCAACACATTTTTACAGCCAACATTTTATGTGATGCAATGATCTGCAATAAATGTGGATTATATTTGTTTCAAACTTTGCTTAACTTTTGCTATCAAAAAGAAAATCAAATTACCCATAAACCTATTACATATTATATAGCAATGAGTGTTTATTTAAAATACATTTTAAAATATTATTTCATTTTACCACATTAAAATATCTTCATAATGTCAAAAATCACATGAACATTTTAGTGAATCAAAGCAAAGGAGCATTATTTAATCACTGATAGATTTTTTAGAAATTATAATTCTTACATTATTATTACATTTACATTTTTGCATTTGATGTAATAATTTACATATTACAATTGCAGTAATAGTTTGTATATATGTTTGTGTATCATTTAAAATACGTTTGCCAGTTTTTGACAAGGACAGGTTTTTAATACTTAATGTTTTTAAAAATGTTTTTTCTTTAAAATCTGCATAAAATCATATTATATGGAAACAGTGAGAAGACTATAAGACACTGGTACTTACCACAACTCCTTGCATATGGCTTGTGTGGCGAGTGTGGACAAGCATGAAATTACAAGGGTATTTTTGATAACAGTCAATACAATCACAAAAACAGTCAGTCTTGTTGATGTCTCAGTCAAAGGTTTTATGTTTGTGTGTGTTTGTTTGTCAAGGGATCCTTCCCAGGTTGGCTTTATGAAAGGAGCTATGGGACCAGAATGGATATTGATATGAGTAAATTGATATTGATATGGATTTCAATTGTTATCAGAGTTTGATGGGAACATAATAAAGAGGTTCTCAAGATGGATTGCAGTCAGACAATTTATCAGTGATGGTTTTGTTCTTTAGACACACAGTTAAACTAAAATTCATCTTGTATATTATAACAGATGGAGAGTATATTACAGAAGCTCAAAAAAGACTGAGTGTTGCTTTTCTATGGGACTATATAATCTTGATGTGTAACATGACAGGATGTGAGACGGTGTCTTTATTAATTAAAAATACAATTACAAACTGTAGTTCAAAACTGTAGTGCAAATCAGTAGTTCTCTAATGTATGGAGAAGCCAATATGTGACTGTCTATGGTATGCAAAATCAGCATGTTTGTGATTCTGGGCAATATACTGCCATCTAGTGACCGTAAAAATACTCTCAAAAGTTGATGTACAGCCTCTACAGATATGCACCTCAACACTCTCTGTAACTGTAAAGAAACTGTATAGAAAGATGTATTAAGTGTTCTTGCCATACACCAACAGACAGATTAAATATATAAAAATATGATACATCAGACAAAACATCAAACACTAAAATATGGTATTAAATACAGTGGAAATTAAACTTCTGTAATGGTAACTTGCTTGTCGAAAATAAAGAACCAGACAGAAATATTTAATTTATATTTATTTTCTAAATATGACACCATAAAGCATCATTATCAAACAATAATGACCACATTTCAGGTCAAATTAAATTAAATTTCGAGCCATAAAAATTAAAGACAGCTTCAATTAAAGCTTTTACAGAATACTCACCATGTAAGTATTCTCTTACCCTCTAAGTTTACTATTAAAGGATTTTAGTGGAAATGCAACCTTAATGTTCTGTTGCATCCCTGTGTCATTGACTTTGCCATAAACCTTTGATTAAAGGAAGATGTTTATTGATTTAAATTGAATTAACTATAGCCATGTCTTTTTTGTTCATGTACAGTATCTTATTGTTGTTGTTGCTGCTGTTTTTGTTTATCGTTGCCATTTGAATTTCTACATTAAAGGTGTTTGGCTATTTGTCAAGCCAAATATCTGTGAAAATTACTGATAATTGGAAAATTAAATGTTAGTAATTTATTATGCTTGTTTATAAGGACTAATCATTTTGAAGAATGATTTTCATTTAATTATTTTGTTCATGTTTATGCTGTTTTTTAAAACATGCTTTAAAGCAAATGTACAACCTTTTGATCATTGTATAATTTCTTTTTAACCTTTCAGTTTCGGTTTAAATTTTAGGGTGAAAATCCCATCAGCATTTAAGGCCGTAGTCATATTTGATTTGATCGCTCCCTTGATGCATGTTTTGTAAACTAATCTCCAGTTGCTGATCTCAATTATCAACACCTCGAAATTGCAAACTCCAACCCTCCAAGGCCAAGGACAGCCCCATTTCCCCATGAGGACAATCGCTTGCCCCTGCCTTAGGTTACACTTTAATCCCATTTGTCATTAGGTTGATTTTACGTTACGTCACGTAGAGGGCCTCATTACAGTCTGAAGTCTCTTTCCGGTGCCACCATACTGAAGCGTTTTCCCTCAAAGATAAGCTTTTCTTGCCTTTTGTCTCATTAAAACTGTTTAGAGACAACAGAAATGACGTTATTGCTCATCTCTCTGCTTTGCAGTATATGGAATATATTTTTTATGATTTTCATTATTTTTTTTATGATTTTTAGCTGTCGAAGTATTAATCTCGTGACCGTGAAGGCTTTTACCTCTAAAGTGGGAATAAGATGACAGACCCACAAATAAACTGTAAAACTGCTGTTCAGTTCCTGCTGTCTGAGAAAATAGCCTGTTTGCAGAAATTCACGCATTTGCACAAGCACTTACACACTTTGAACAAATACATACACTTAGACACAAACAAATAGGCTGTACTTTCAAGATATCAGCTGTTATCCTCATTTGTCTCCAGGCGCTATGCTAACAGCCTCCTCTACAAGAAATTTATAAGGATCTGGTCATGTTTACATTAGCCTCTTCCTAGTGCATGAAAAGAGCAGGGCCACACAGCAGAATAGAAATGAGAAAATATGAATAATTCAGTCTACCTCCTGGCCATTGAGCATGTTCCCCCTGAATAAAGTGATAATAGGTTATCATCTGTGAAATGGAAATTGTATAACAGAGACAGAGAAAACGTCTGCAGTTACACCAGAGAAAATTAATTTCACTGCACATCTGCTCAGCAAAGCCCAACCTGCTAATGCAAAGTAAGAGAAAATAGTGCACTCGGCACTGCCGCCTTAATAATTAGATTAGCATTCCTGCTTGCAGGCGAGAATCTTTAGTCTTACCCTTACTTTTTTCCCAGATACCTCTCTTTATAATAATGAAACGACAGAGCTAATTAGGCAAAGTTAAAAACGTATTGTGTTACCTTATTATATTAAGCAAATGATGCATGGATCATACACAATACATTTTCTTGAGCAATAATAGCTTGGGTTCTCACAAACATAAGGCAATAATCACTAACCATGGCATTTAGCTTTAAATTGCCTCACACTCCTTCAAGAAGCAACTTTCACCTGGGGGGCCAATCAAAAGTTTATGTGAAAAGCTCTAAAAGTCTGTCCTTCCCACCATGAAAGAGCTCAAACTATTCCCATTGGAAAGTCAGGACTGCTGGTTATTAACATTTATTTTATTTTAAAATACAGATGCACAGGGGAAAAAGTGAATTTAAGTGATGCTGAAAGTTTCCTGATGGTTTTTCCATTTATTTTTGTGTGGTTGTTTACCCTTAGACAGCTGAAAATGATAAGAGATGGTGAGCTGCTATCTAAAATAGAGATCACTAGTCCCTCAGGTCTGCAGCCATGACTCTAGTTTAAATGGACTCACTGGTATCAGTGGTCTGTTTAGTACCACATTGTGGGCTCCTGGCCGACTGCAGTCCATAAGATCAGAAACTAGCCATAATTAACCCACTTACAGCAGTCCATGAATCCACACATTTAGAGACATATCCATAGCTAAATAAAAGTGCAGAGTCTTTAAGGGGTCTAAGTTTGCTAATGGCAGCAGCTCACATTTGATAAAGGCTTTCTAAAATGTCTTTAAAATGGCCTAACGTCTCATCTAAAAATGTTGTTTCCAATGTCAGGTAGGTAAAAAAATATAAATTAAAATATTGTGTCTCTGTTGTAAAACAAAGCTAATGACAGAAATATGTGTATCATTTTAAAGCAAAAGGGTTGCTGCTCTGTCTGTTCATAACATGCAGTCAACAATATTCTCTCACACGTCATTTATTAAACTATTTCTTTTGGAGAAGCTTTATCATTTCATTTATTTCTAATACCACTGTCAACAAAATCAAACTGTCTATCCAGGCTAACTGTCAAGCATTGGGTCTTTTTTTACAGTGTAGATGGGCTAAGCTGAATAAGAAGTGGGTTCTTGGACTGTGTGCAAACAGGAGGCTTTGAAACTTTGAAGTAATAAATGCTAAACCTGCTCCATCCTTTTTCCATTTATAGATAAAACACTCTGGAATCAAATCCATTTCTGGTCCATTTCAAACAGAGAGTGGCCAACCATCGCGATGTGAAGACACTTTCAATTGAATGCTTCACTATGAAAGGCTAGTATTTGTCAGTTATTGATAGTGTAAATGTGTCGTTCATCTGGCTGGCGATAATTTTGTAAAATTTCAATGGATTGTTCAATACACATCTTACATACTGAATGTATATCTTGCGTTAAGTCATTTGCTGATACGTTTGCATTAGGTGCGACACTGTCAGTACTTGAGCTGACAGGCTATTCATCACACCGCTAAGTTGCAGCATTAAGTTCTTCCCACTATTATGACAGCCACATTATTCATAAGGATTAAGGGCAACCACAGGGGCCCTTGTGCACCTGCACCAATTCCAGCTCTTTATCGATCCCTGTTCTCTCCATTACCAAAAAGAGGGGCTATCTGCATGACAGCAAGCACACTGTGCATGTTGATGATGCTCTGGCTGCAGAATTCATTTTTAAAAAGAAGGTGAGGTGAGAGATAAAGAGGCACTGTACCAACTCTCCTGAGAGAGCAGCATAATGAAGTGTTGCAGTACTTAAATACGCATAGCAGTGGAGGCCTTTACCACAGAAAAGCACTCCGGCTTCCCTTTCAAAACTCTTCAAGTTATCTTGGACTTTCTATGTTTTAATAAGACCTAAATAAGGTACTTGGAGCACACGTGACTCAGATATTGATAACCAGATAGCTTGAAAAGCTACGTTGTATGATCTGAATCAACTTGTATGTACATTTGTTTTTCTTATGCAAATCATGCAAGTAATAGAAGATGAACAATTTGTGGAGCAAAAATCTTCCAGTTCATGTTCCTGCCTCTCGTGCATCAAATCTGCTACAAGAGCGAAAACTAAAGAATGCTTGAGGATAGCACAGCACAATGGTGTTACTGAGTTTATTTAAACTGACAGGGTCTAAATATACTATAGTAAATAAGATTTCATATTTCCTGCATCGATAGTACAGGCATCAGCCGCAAGAGGTTCTCAGAAGACTGTGCATTCCATCCCTGGCCGTTTGAGGAAACTGGTTGATACCACCGGTTCTTACGTTGAAATTTCAAGATTTGCTTTTATTTTCCTATGTAATAAAGTACATAAAGTACAATAAAGTAAAATTGGTTTTAATAATGCCTGTATTTAAATTGGTCATGCAGTATGAGAAATACATTTTAGAAAGTACATATATTTTATGTACTATTTTAATATGATGTCACAATTTAAAAAACAGCAAAATGTTAGGAAAAGTTTTAGATGGCATACAGCACAAACCACAGCTTGCCAAAAGCATAGCACATCAACTGCACATTTGCCACCTTGTTTGTTACTGTTTGTTAGTTATTCTACAAATGCTCAAATTCATTATGATGTAACCTTTGACTTGTGATATCAGCCTTTTTGGTTTTAGTCACTTTACTGTGTTTTTTGCTGCTTGTTTTGTGTAGTTTTCTTGATAAAATGTATTCTTTGATGTATGATTAGTTCAGTTGAGTTCTTTAGCTCTAACCATTTCCTTTTCAGATTTATGAGGTACGCATACAATTGTCCCGTGTGCATTTCTTTTATTGGATATTGTTGATGACTGTAACTCATTTCCCTGTTAGCTGGAAATTAAGATGTTGCTTTGAATACTGCTTTGAATCACAAGTACTGACTCATTCATAAAAGGCTATAAACATAAAAGTGTACCGTATGACTTTTCAGAGAGTTGATTCTCATGGAAAATGGTGCTGAGAACAGCAAATGTTAGCAGTGTTATGTGTGCGGAGCACTGAGAGACTGTAACAGTAGAAAAGGTTGATGTATGGATTCAGACATCTGGAGCATGTGTGACATTTTCTGATCAGTCTTCACCACAGGTTAGTCTTAAGACTGACTGTGACAAAACATTTACTCAAAAGATTACTACAACGCTCTTACTGAATCCTGTCACATTCCCTGTACATTGTTTATATAATTAACAATGCAACAATGCATTAAATTAAGTGTTAACAGACCCACTGACTTATGAGTGCACTACATGTTCTTAAGTGATGTTATGACGAAAAATATCCTTATTAAGAGTAGATTTAATGATGTATACTTTTATCAAACAAATAATTTTTCATGTTACCAAGTAACATATTCCAACTGGCCCCATAAGTGTATTGTGGATTACAGACTAATGACTAAGACTAGACTTTAATTAGATTTTAATATGCTAATATGTTGTAATTTCATTTAACAAATGCAATTCCTATAGGTAAATTTAAATAGAAATATCTTTATTACAGCAATTTATCTCTGCATCAGATGTGAAATGATCAACATGGATTTTAACAAGATCAACATGGATTTTTCGAGTTGAAAAGGATAACAAACAAGTGGTGGAGATTTGCTGCCTTTCTGCCTGTTGTAATAGGATAACCCTGGACATACGGGCAGCCAATCAAACCACCCCTCACGCTTGACCCCTGGGTGAGTCCGAAAAGGCCTGCTTTGTTTGCAGCAATTGGGTCCTATGTGCCTTTCTGTAATGAAGAGACCTAAAATAATAAAAAGCTCTCTGCCTCACTTGGATGATTTTTGCTGGGATCCTGAATCAGAGTCACAGTTCATTTCATCTTTTGCCTTTGATGAGATCTCCGTTATCTGATAAAATTGAACAGCCATTACCGGCTCTAGTTGAGGTGGGCTGACTGCTCATAACAGAAATCCTATACACTCCACTTTGTCAGCAGTTTTGAATTCATTGTCACTAGGGGTTGAGCAGGATGATAGAAATAATCTGGCAGAGCTGAGATTGGCAGTTCATTTCAGAAATCAATATTTACAATTTACTTCTTTCAAACTGCATTTTGGTGGAAGATTCCATATTATACCTTTCCAAATAAGCTGATCATATCTTGGCTGGGCTTAGAAATGAGTTTCCCCAAAATGTGAATTTTTTTATAAAAAATCAATGTCAGCATTGTGCGCTTTAATCTGACCTCTGATGACAGTAAATCTTTATCTATTTAGTGGCAAATGGCAGTAGGGTGCTGACAGCATTTCCTCCCAGAACAAAGCCCCTTGCCCCATGCGGGCTCTGCTAGATACATGGGGCCTTAATGTAGCTGGACGTGTCTCAGACTGGTCATTAATCAGAAGGGTGACAGCCACCTCTACTCATCCATAGGCAGACAGATGAGCGAAGAGAAACACAAGCATCCCTTTCTCAAGCATCCAATAAAAAGCGCCCGTTGTGATTTAATTCCAAATGATTGGCAACATCTGAAACTCATCTGTACAAATCATGCTGTCGTGTGATTCTACCCTGTGTGAAGTAGATGGGGGGTGTTGGGGGGGATGGTTGAGTGTGTGCTCGTGTTAATTTCCCCCTTTGTTTTACAGGCCTTTGCTAAAAGTTGTTGATAATGATGATAAACAAACATTATGGAAACTTGCTTAATATTGGCAGAGTGCAAATACACAAATATTTATGTATAGATATTTATGTCCAAGATGTTTTTGTAAAAGGGACTGATGTCCAGCTATCCCAATTATCTTAGGCTGAGAAAAACACTGATACAATCATTTTTAACAAATGTTCCCTTTGACGTTACGTCAACGAACTGATGTATGATGTCTCGCTTGAGAGCCCTATCACCTTTGAATAGAAAAAACGTGTGAATAATTATTGGCCCGAGAGAAAGGGCCAATGAGCATTGGGCAAAGGAGTTGCGGCCAAGTCATGCCTACCCGGAAGCGTTTATATAAAGCTGGCCGCAGCTCGCTTTCATTCCAATTTTTGCGTCAGAGCCAAGTGTGCGCCACTCACATTAATTCAACTATCGCCTTTGGAGAGTTTCAGCGTCCGCTGTGGGTGATGATGCAATAAGCAGATCTTGCTTACTTCCAGTGGCGGTTCCCCTCAGCGCGTCGGCGGACCTGGTTCTAAAAGAGTTTGTTTCCTAGAAAGAGCAAATTTTTATTCTAATGAGTTTTTACTCATCATGTGTGTCTTTTTAAAGACGTCTTTCCGTTCATCTTTTTTTCATCTTCTTAAAGACACCTTTCCATCCATATTTTTAAAGACGCCTTTCCGTCCATGTGTTCCTGGATGTGTTCACTTCCTGACCTTGTCTCTTGACCATGCTCACTGCATCACATGCCTGGGCGAGCAGCATGCAGTTGCAGTGTTCATGGTTGGGTTGTGCTCTCATAATGAGAGCATGCCCATCTCAAAGCTGCGGTCACAGCTCTCTCTCTCCTGAGAGATTGAGTTCCCTCTGCTGCTAACCATTCTGTTGCACAGGCTATGCACTTGAAAGCATCAGAGATGGTTAGCACTCTGGGAGACCTTGAGGTTGTTGTGGAGACTCCCTGCCGGGTCATTCCCTGTGGGCCTCCCAGTCCTCTGCAGCATTGGGATTGGAGCTGTCAGGTGGTGGTGGTGCTCCCCCCGCGGGACCTGTTATCACCTTCGACGCTCCAGATGAAGACAGGATGTTGATCACTGCATCGGGGAGTGAGCTGCTGAGAATAAGCCGGAACTTTCCCCTTCCGGACTCAGACTCAGAGTTGACAGCCATGCTTACCCAGGCAGCTGCGGCCACTGGACTGGAGTGAAGGTGGGCCTCCCCCCCACCCAGTCAAAAGGGCTCGTGGCTGGAAGATTAGTTCCTGGGGCTGCACGGGATCCCCCGTCCTGCCACGGTGCCTTTTCTACCGGAAGTGCATGAGGAGCTTGGAGCTCCACCCCTACTACCCTTGATGGGGGGGCTGCTGAGGGATACGTAGATTCCTCCGGTGGAGTGTGCAATTGTGGTGCCCCAGTGCCCGCAAAGTGCTGCCACCTGGAGGAGTTGCCAGTGTCTCCTGTCCAAGCCTGTAAGCCTCTGGCAGCTTGCTGCCAAGCTTGCAATGCGGTTGGACAGGTGGCCTCCACCCTGCTGCCATGGCCATAATGTAGGTTCATCAGGCCAAGGCATTCAAGCAGCACCATGAGGGTAGTTCTGAGCTGGGGTTGATGCAGGAGCTGCGCATGGTGACTGATCTCCCCCTCCAGGTGATGACAGTTACGGCGTGGTTGATGTCCACCTTGGTGGTCTAGGAGCGCCATCTCTGGATAAATCTTGTGGAGATGCGGAACACTGACAAAGTTTACTTTCTCTATGCCCCCATCTTTCAAGGTGGCCTCTTTGGCGATACTGTTGAGGGCTTTGCCCAGTAGTTCTCTGCAGTCCAGAAGCAGATGGGGGTGGGCACATCCTCCCCTGGCGTGATTCCACCTCCACACCACGGCCTGGCCCTCAGTCTGCTCGTCGCCAAGGGCATCCCCCGCATCGCAGAGCCAGCCGCAGTAAGGTGACGCTTGCTACTCAGGTCCCTGACAAACCCTTAGCAGGAGATGGTGCATGCGCCCCTCTTTCGCCTGGAGGAAGGCCGGGTGGAGAATCTTGATGTGTTCTGCCATCAGGCCATTGCCTGTCTACTCTCACGTTATCTTAAAACCCAGGCCTGGCTACGTGCCCAAGGTTCCCACCATGCCTTCAAGTGCAGGTGGTGAACCTGCAAGCGCTGCCCATGAAGGAGGCAGACCCAGCCCTTGAGTCCCGTTTGCACTCTGCACGTTTATATAGACCATACTTAGAGCTTCAGAAGCTCTGATCAGCTCTTTGTCTGCTCGGAGCTCGGCAGAAGGGATAGGCCGTCTCCAATAGAGGTGGGCCCACTGGATAGTGGCTGCCATCAAGGTGTGCTGTGCCCCCACAACGCGAAGGCTCACTCGACTAAGAGTGTTGCCTTCTACTGGGTGTTGACGCACGGCACCCCTCTAGCAGACATTTGCAGAGCTGTGGGCTGGACGACACCTACCGCCCTTGTGAGGTTTTACAATCTCAGGGTGGAGCCCATATCCTCCTGTGTGTTGGGGCTCACAAAATAGTGGGTGGAAGGATCTGGTCTGTGTTTTCGCTTGCATTGCCTCCCCCCTGTGATAGGGGGAAATAGGCGTTCATACTTCTTCGCAGCGGTTTCCCAATGGTGAACCCTATATTGTGATTCCTCTAGCACCCGTTGGCAAGCCGGCCTCGGCAGAGGAGCCTCACACCAGGCCCAGTACTTGTGTGTATGGCACAGTCAGCCCTTGTGCTGGGCTAGGTGCCCCATGTGTAGTGATTCCCCCTTGGTAATCCCACGTGTGTATTGTCCATGATACAGTTTCCCCATCTGTGAACTTGTGTCTTTCCCTTGGCGCTGTACTGTTGCCAGTCTCTGTGGACAGTGAGCCGTCCCAGTAGGTAGGACCTGCACATTTCCCATAGATAGTACTGCCTTGTCGGTCTATACCTCATTTCCACACATTACCTCCTTTTTAGCAGGGTGTGGTCTCCGCAGCACCCTTTCCCTGGAACGGGCATTTTCCCTAGTGTTTCTTGTGGCAATATACCAAGAGAAGAAGGAGACATGTGCACTGAGGTTCCCTCTCCTGGGGCTACAGAAACAATTGCCACAACCTCTCCACGTCCTGGGTAGGTTACGGAGGCAGGGAAGCTGCCGTACAGAGGCACGCCTCACCTGCCCGTACTTGCATTCCTAGCTCGTAACATGGGTCGGCTTGTGGCGTTTTCCCACAGGGACCCCATATGTCAGTTTGTTGACGTAACGTTGAACGTGACTGACTGAAATGGAACGTCTTGGTTACATATGTAACCCTCGTTCCCTGAAGGAGGGAACGGAGACATTACGTCCTCTTGCCGCAAGCCTGATTCACCGCTGATTGGCCGGGACACATCTCGGCTCCTCAGCATAAAACTGAATGAAGGTGAGCTGTGGCTGGCTTTATATACCCGATTCCGGGTAGACGTGACTCGGCCGCAACTCCTTTGCCCAATGCTCATTGGCTCTTTCCTCTCAGGCCAATGTTCATTGGCTCGTTTTTTACATTCAAAGGTGATAGGGCTCTCAAGCGAGACCCCATACATCAGTTCATTGACGTAACTTCTCGGTTCCCTCCTTCAGGGAATGAGGGTTACATACGTAACCAAGATGTTCTCTATTTACGTTCACATTCTACAACAAATTATATTACATGGGACAGGTGCTGAGCAGGAATGCATACTTGGGTGTGCTGATGACTTTGTAATTTACAGACATGTCCTATAGCTAAAGAAAACAAGAAATGAAAACCCTTATTGAGCAGGATTCATCAGATTTAATGGCAAATTAGTAAACAAGCCAATCTGATTCAATAAGTTTTCTTGATTGATGTTCCTACTATAATGGTGAATTGTGTATTAAGAAATACCTGTATTAAGAAATAGTCTTTTGAGATTAGTTGTATGAGTATTATTAAACACAAGGTCAAAGCTCAGACATTTTACATTACAATGTGAATAACATTTAATGATTGTGAGTTTTTTTAAAATCCTTCCACCATACAGATACATTCAAGAGCCCTAGTGGAGAAAATAAAATACATCACTTCTCCTTACTAAGTAAAATAAAATAATCTATGACGCATGGACAAGCCCAAATGAAATAGTAATATCCACAGTGGTGATAAGTGGATCAGCAGTACAGTACATTGTCCAGATTTATTTGTCCTCTGTGAAAATAAGTGTGAGAGGGCAAAGCCATAGAAATCTGCTAAAATCAGTCCAGCTATTTTATGTCATATCAGGGACTAATAATCTATTTGTTAAACATCACAGAGTGACGAATGGCGGCAGCAGGCTTTTCCCCACTTAATCAATTCATATCTTATTTGCTGATATTATTTATGAGTCTCATAACAGTCCTTACAGGCCTTTGACAGAGGATGATGGCTCAGAGATTGGTGTCACAGCTGCTGTTTAAATTAAAGTAGACATAATGTATCTTACAAGTTCATAACTGCATATATAAAAGTGCTTTTCCCAGCACTATTGATATGTTTCAGCCCATTTTAGAGGTGAATAGAGGCATGAGCTGCAGTTGGACATGCCGTTTTAATTCACACACAGGGAGGGGATGTCTGTGTTTATTTAAACGCAATAAAGCAATTGCGTTTGTGTTACGATTAGTGTTGCGGAACTGAGACTAGGAACCAGGAAGCGGGAATAAATAACAAAAAGGTGTTTAATGAACAAAGACAAACAAACACTAACCGTATAAATGCTGAAGGTAACAACAAGTGCAACAGCAGCGTGATCCAAAGAGATAATCCAAGATACAAAGAACAACGAGAAATCCAAAGGTCCAGGGTGGAGACTTGAGGAGCCAGGGCCGAGACTTGAGGAGGTAGGGTGGTGCCCAGAATGCAACAAGGACGGTGGCCCACGGTGGAGACAACGGAGGGAGGAGCCAAGGTGGAGGAGAGACAGATGACTCCATGGAACCGACCGATGGCAGCAGAGATGGGGGAAGCAGAGCCCGAGGCAGAGCCAGAGCGATGGAGGAGTCTGGGTGCTGGAACAGGAAGCAGAGCCAAGGGATCCTCCATTCTCAGCAGAGATGAGGCTGGTGGTAGGTTGGCCCACGGCGAGCCGATGACACTGCTGGTGGGCTGAGGGTGAGCAGAGGGACTGACAGGCTCCAGCGACATCGAAGGTGAGACCGGGAAAGACATAAGAGGAGGTGGGAGAGGGAGGTTGGGTGGGATTAGGTTTAACACTACTATATCCTTTGAACATGTAGACATAGTCTCTAAACTCGAGTCCAGTCTGTACTCACCCCCAGCGGTGGTGTCGTGGGCAGGGTCCTCCAGACTACCCTCGTGCTCCACTGACAAGTCCACCGTTGCTTCATCTGCAGCTGGCTCATGCACCTGGTCGGACTTCTCCTCCAGCTCAGGTTCCGAGGCGTTCCACCTCTTGGTCGCATCAGGCTCTGGCTGTAAGTCCGCGGTAGGCCCTGGTTGTTGTTGCTGGTGATGGTGATGGCTGATCAAGTTTTGGGTTGAAAACTACCACGTCTGATGACCCAGGGCTGGAATCCACCTCGTCAATGACGAGGTCTGACCCCGTCAGCCATAGAGCAAAGTTTACGTAGCCCTTTAAAATCCACCTTAGATCTGCTTGTGGCATTATGAAGCGGTGCAGTGTGTCCAGCCCGCACCAGATTACCTCAGTCATCGAATGAGGAACTATAAGCAAAGTCCAGCAACTCTTGCACATAGTCCTCCATTTTCCTGCCATTTTGTTGAGGCCACGGATCCATGTTGGTGAAAAGATGAAAAAACAAAAAAACGGAAAAAGAAGCGCTGCTGTGCTGTTGTCTGTGCAGTCGGTTATTTTGTTACAATTAGTGTTGCGGAACTGAGACTAGGAACCAGGACACAGAAATAAATAACAAAAAGGTGTTTAATAAACAAAGACAAACAAACACTAACCGTATAAATGGTAAAGGTAACAACAAGTGCAACAGCAGCGTGATTTAAAAAAAATAATCCAAGATACAAAGAACAACGAGAAATCCAAAACAATCCACATCCAAATCAACAGTAACCGACCAACTTAACATCCAGACAGGGAACTTAAATAGTGTTACTAATTAGAGTGAAACAGGTGATGATGGTTAGCAAACAGGAAGTGTGTGAAAACAGAAACATACAGAAGACTTCCAAATTAAGAGTCCGTACACATAACAGTTTGAATAAACAGGACAAATTGTCTCTTAAATTCAGAAGTATACTCTGGAATGTGGGGCGTGGTTATGGTGTCGGAAATGGTTAAGGGAAACGCCTCCCTCGTAATTATTCCTCACAGCTGTTTTCGTTTTTGAGAGACAGGATAAAAACGGGGCTGCAGGAAAATGAGGCTGTTAAGGAGCAGAAGCAGGAAGTGACGACGACCACGACCACCACCACCAGAGGAAGTGATAGTGTTTTGTGGAAGCTGAAAAGAAAAGCTCTGCGCTGTTTGTTTTTGGTTTTTGCTGCTTAAACAAACGAATGTGTCTCACTCATCCGCCCCCTACTAGTACTACGTTACTAGTATTTCACCACTTTATGAGGGACAGATATACTACATTAAACAGTAATATAAGAGTTGTCAAAAATCCATAACCAGAATAGGCCTAAACTGTGCATTAACAGAGCTTTTTTTTTTTACCACACAAAATTATATGATTAAACGGGATGTTGTTTTCTGGATGCCCTTAAGTAACAAGCCTTACGTCTGGAATGATACACAACTAATTACACATGGACGTGACCCCTGGACACTTAGATTAAAGCCCATTAATCAGCCTGTTTAGTAATGGCATATTTTAAAATCTAATTATTAATTTTTTTATTATAAACCTTTTGGAATTGATTAGATCATAAAAAGTTCTTGCAAATAAAAAAGGGTATGTTTTAACATTTAGATGAAAGATTACTTAAAACTTTTTTTCTTTAGAATGACTTGCATTAACGAATCCTTAACAGGAACATAAAAGTCAATTTTTGACAAAAAGTCAACAGGTTCAATATTTATTATTTCACAAACTCTCCCAACTGAACTCTCTTTCCTCGCTTTTTAAATTTTTTTATAAAATTGAATCTTTAAACAGATTAAATTAACTGATATTTTGATAGCCAATAAACTAATATTTTCTCACTTTCTATGTTGGTGTTTGCAATCATTTAAATTTGGTTAAATTTGGTACAAAACTAGACTATGTAGTTAGAGAAAAGCAAGTTTTTATTAAAAATAAAAACATTTTAATAAATGACATTTTAACAAATTATTAGTGGGAAGACAGTGCAGCATGTAAAGTATAAGCAAGTGTAATGCAAAGATAAAGTACAATAAACTGAATGTGAATGAAATTGTCAGCCATAATCTGTCCCTGTAAAGCACAAAAGAAGGGAATGGACAGACTGTAAGATTGGTGTGCAGTGGTGCATGCCACTACCAAGCCTTAGGGGACATGTAAGATGAGACTGACAGTTTAGATGATGTCATCAATAGGAGCCTAAACAGAGAGTGCCTCAAAAAACCCAGGGGGACAAAGAAGGTGATAAGAGAGGCAGCCAAGCATGGCCGTCTCTCTCAGACTAAAGTCACAGAATGCTATAGGCATCAAATAAAAAAAAGTAAACCTGTTCTCTTAAAAACCTTGTTTTTGCACAAATGGGAACGTTTTCATGCACAAAATAAAACAGTCCCATAGTATGTCCCAAAATCTGCTGTTTTTACTGGTCAATGACTTAGGCCATTTGATCATATAATGAAAATTTTTTAGTAGGAAAACATAGTAATAAAATTGAATTAAACATTAGTTAGCAAAATACAAGTCTATTTTACAATAAACATTGAGAATTCCTCTTTCTAAAAACAGCCAAAAGTAATTATTGCTGAAATACCCCCATCTAGTGGTTGTGTTTCTTTACCCAAGAAGAGACCTTTGTCAAGAATTGTTTCAATGTGACATTGAAACACATTAAAACATACATTTACAACATTACCAGCACAAATTAGAAATCAAAAGGTAACAATGGGTGTTTTGTTGCACAAAATAAAATAATACTACTCATAGCATTAAAAGAAATTACAATAATAGGCCTGTGAGAACTAAAATTAAATAATAAAACAAAGAATAATAAAATAAAGAATGCATTCAATGAAAAATACAGACCAACAGTTTCTTAACATGTATAACAAAAAACTTAATAGTAGAGCAAACCATTTTCACTAACAAAGGTCATAAAGTAACTTGTAAATCTGAAAATTGGAGATGAATTATTTTGTGTATACTGAATAAGATTAGTCTAAACATGCTGCTAGATTTTACTTCATTTCTAGTGTATTTATTCATAAATTTCTTTTTCATTTTCGCATTTTGCATTTCACTTTACTGTAACTATATGTTTACTGTAAAAATATAGTTAAAACAATAAAGGATAGAAATAAGAATAAAGATGAAAACAGTAAAACTATTAAATACATGGTATTACTATTATGAAATTAAGTATGATTTCCTTATTATTTTGAGTTGCATCAACTTTTTTTAGTGCATAGCAAATCTTGAAACACCAAACACTGGAAACCCCAAACACAAAATTTGATTGGCTACTTTAATTCTCCTAATAAAGAATTAACTGAACTTTATTCTGAACAAAAGAAAAAGCAAAAACACTGAAAAAAAAACTGGCACAAATTGCTTGGTTGGAAGGGTGTAAGTATGGATTTGTTAGTTCTGAAATCCATTTATACTTGCCCAATAAAAATAGTTAACTCTTAAAGATGTAAACTTAAGAAACACTTTGAAACATTTTTAACACATGTCTCGGAACACATGGGACGGAATGTCTCCGTTCCCTCCTTCAGGGAATGAGGGTTACATAGGTAACCAAGACGTTCCCTTTCAGTCAGTCACGTTCAACGTTACACCAATGAAAACGCTGCAAGCCCACCCACGTTACGGGCTAGGAATGCAAGTACGGGCAGGTGCCTCTGTATGACAGCTTCCCTGCCTCCGTAACCTACACAGTGCTCCATGCAGGCAAACCGTCACAGCCCAGCCGGGTGCGGAGCCTGGACACGGAGAGGTCGTGATGATTGTTCCTGTCCCCACCGAAGAGGGCACCTCAGTGCACAGGTTTCCTCCCTCTCTTGGTATATGGCCATGAGAAACACTGGGGAAAATGCCCGTTCCAGTGAAAGGTGTAAGGTCTGGAAATGAGGTAGAGACTGACAAGGCAGTACTACCTATGGGAAATGTCTTTGTGCAGGTCCTACCAACTGGGACAGCTCACTGTCCACAGAGACTGGCAACAGTACAGCGCCAAGGGAAAGACACAGGTTCACCGATAGGGAAACCATATTGTGGGGAATACAGACATGGGATTACCAAGGGGGAATCACTACACCTGGGGCACCTAGCCCAGCACAAGGGTTGACTGTGGCATACACACGAGTACTGGGTCTGGCGTGAGGGTCCTCTGCCGAGCCTGCTCGCCGACGGGTGCTGAAGGAATCACAACGTAGGGTTTACCATTGGTAAACTGCTGCGAAGCAAATGAACGCCTATTTCCCCCGATTACAGAGGGGAGGTAATGCAAGCGAAAACACAGAGCACATCCTCCTGCCCACTACCTAGTGGCCTAGCCCCAACACACAAGAGGATATGGGCTCCACCCTGAGATTGTAAAACCGCACAAGGGCGGTAGGTGTCATCCAGCCCACAGCTCTGCAAATGCGTCAACGTGCGCCAATGCCCAGGAGGAGGCAACACTCCTAGTCGAGTAAGCTCTCACTCCGAGGGGGCACGGCATGCCTTGGGAATGGTACGCAAGGTGATGGCATCCACTATCCAGTGGGCCAACCTCTGTTTGGAGAGGGTCTTTCCCTTCTGCCATCCTCCAAAGCAGACAAAGAGCTGATTAGAGCTTCTTAAGCTCTGAGTATGTCCATATAAACGTGCAGAGTGCAAACGGGACTCAAGGGCTGAGTCTGGCTCCTTCATGGGCAGCGCTTACAGGTTCACCACCTGCCTTTAAAGGCATAGTGGGAACCTTGGGCACGTAGCCAGGCCTGGGTCTCATGATACCGTGAGAGTAGACAGACCTGAACTCTAGGCACAAGTCGCTGACTGACAATGCCTGCAGGTCCTCAACCCTCTTGATAGAGGCGAGCGCGGTCAGGAGCGCTGTCCTGAGAGACAGACTCTTCGACTTGACTGACTCAAGTGGCTCGAAGGGGGCTCCCCATAACCCAGATAGAACTACGGAAAGATCCCAAGAGGGAAAGTGGGGCGGCCTCTGGGTTTCTGTCTCCGGGCGCCCCTTAGGAACCTGATGACCAGCTCATGCTTTCCTAATTACTTACCTTCTACTACTATGTGATGGGCTGCAAGAGCTGCCACGTACACCTATAGGGTGGAAGAGGACAACCTCTGTTCCAACCCTTCCTGCAGAAAGGAAAGCACAGAGCTGATCGGGCAAGTGTGGTGGTCTTCTCCACGGGAAGACCAGTCAGCGAAGAGGCTCCACTCTAAGGCGTAAGCCCGCCTGGTGGAGGGACCCCTCGTCTGAATGATAGTAGCCACCACGCCCAGGGGTAGATCACTCAGGGCCTCCCGTCCCATCCAAAAACCATACATGGAGGTTCCAAAAAATTGGGTCGTGGGTGCCAAATAATGCCCTGTCCCTGAGAAAGAAGATCCTTCCTCAATGGAATCTGGCAGGGAGGGGTTGTCGCAAGGAGCATCAGGTCCGAAAACCAGGTCCGGGTAAGCCAGTATGGCGCAACAAGCAAGACCTGCTCCTCGTCCTCCCTGACCTTGCACAGGGTTTGTGCAAGAAGGCTCACTGGGGGCCAACGCATCTGTCCCAAGGGGGGCCTCGGACAGAGGATAGAACAGCAGGAAGTGGGAGGACTCGTGAGAGGCAAACCTGCACCTCCCTGAATCGACTCCAGATCAGCTGGACCGCATGGGGATGGAGCCTCCACTCTCCTGGGCTGCCGTGAGAGTGCATCGGCCGCACAATTGAGCTCGCCCGTAATGTATGTGGTGCGAAACAACCAGAGTCGCCACTTACTCCAAAAGGAGGAGATGGCGGGCGAGCTGAGACATGCAACGTAGGCGTAGACCATCTGGCGGTTGATGCACGCCACAGTCGCTGTGTTGTCCGGACAAAATAACACATGCCTGCCCTGCAGCAATAGATGAAACCAGCGCAGGGCCAAAAGCACTGCCAACAACTCAAGACAATTAAAGTGCCACAGGCACAGAGGGCCAGGGCCAGGCTCGAGCCAAAACGGAGGCTGAGCTACTAACCCTGACAGGGAGGAGGGAGGCGCATGAAGCAACAATGCGTCCTGCAAACACAGCCTCACCTGCCTTGGCAAAGGACGAGCTCAGGAGTAAGGAAGCAACGCATCTCTCACTGTCGGGTAGCATCCAGTTAAGCCCGGAATAGGAGGAACTGCACTTTTATTAAGAACAGGTGTACCGTCAGGCAAATGGCCTGATGGCAGAACACCAAGATTCTCCACCCAGCCCTCCTCCGGGGGATCTCCTGCTAAAGAACAGTCCATTTGCACTCCAGGCTGTGGCTCTCAGGGTCGCTCAGCTATCCTATTGGAGGGCTTATCAGGGACCTGAGTAACAAGTGTCACCTTCCTGCGGCTGGCACTGCAATGGGGATAAGGGGCATTGAGAAAGTGAACAATCGCACTGTAAGCTTGGCAGCAAGCTGCCAGAGGTGGCAGCACTTTGCGGGCACTTGGGCACCACAATTGCACACTACACCGGAGGAATTTCCACGTATCCCTCAGCGGGGAAATTCTGGGTACTAATAGTTGGCCAGAATTTTCAGAGCGCAGTGAACGCGAAGGACTATAATAGGAGAGGAGCTCGCTTAAGTATTGAGGAGCTAAACCATTCAGGGCCTTGTAGTTAATTTTAATATTTTAATATTTATACAATGCTTGATAGGCAGCCAGTGTAGAGTTGACAAAACTGGTCTTATATGGTCATACTTGTTCGTTCTCGTGAGAACTCTAGCTGCCATACTCTGAACCGTCTGGAGTTTTTGGATTAATTTTGCAGGGCAGCCACCAAGTAGGGCATTGCAGTAATCGAGTCTTGATGTCATGAATGCATGAATTAACTTTTCAGTGTCTGACTTCGAGAGCATGTGTCATAGTTGGGCCTAGAGGAAATGTATAGCTGAGTATCATCAGCATAACAATGGAAACTAACTCCATGTCTCTTTATAATTGCTCCCAGAGGTAGCATGTATA